>LBNU01008387.1:22075-44909 GCA_014162995.1 Artemisia annua
ACTCCTTAAAGATAGAGTAGTTGTGCAATATTTGTGAAGTTGTGTTGTGCATTGAAATAAGTAGTTTATGGAGTAAGTATATTGTGTAGGGTGAAGAAGTTGTGTATGTAGTGATGTGTGTAGTAGTGAAGAGTTGGTGTGCATAAGTAGTGTAGAGGTGAAGAATTGGAGATTGTTCTAGCTGGATTAGAACCCGACATCTAGCTTTGTGTCATTAAGTCCGGTGTAAGCGAGACTCCTCCCAAACTACCAGCTAACCAAGGGTGTGTCAACTAGTCAACATGAAGGGAGAGAGAGATCAATTTATGATCGTTGAAAGCAGTTATTTCTCACGTTTCGTATAAGATCCAACGAGATTGAAATTGTGTTTGGAAACGTTGTTGGGGAATGAGTGATTGGGAAAAGTAACCAGATAAGAATGATTACTTTTGGATTGATTACACTAAGAAAATGATACATTAACAAAATTTACACTAAGGAACAGAAATTAGGCTTGGAAAACCTAATACAAGCAGACTAATCACGTAACTCGGAAAAGTTAAATTATGACAAATAAAAATAGAAGGGTGAATGAAACTTTTAAAAACTAAAATAAAGAAATAAATTAAAAGAATTTTTTTTGATATTTTAATATTAAAATATTATATTAATTATAAACATTTAAAAAGTTATTAAAACTAATTTATAACAAATCTAAAAGTATTAAGATACAAAATTACACTAAAAATTTGCAATTAATTTCTAAAAATATAAAAATGACTAAAAAGAATATAAAAATTGAAAATAATATTTTGTCTTTTTGTGATTTTTATTCAATTAATTTACCAACTATTATATAAATGGTTATTTAACTAATTAAATAAGAAAAATAGAAAATGAAAAGAGAAAATGACAAATCCATTTTTACAGAATCTAAAATATGTTTCTTTTAAAGACTAGTAAAATTATAAAATGGATCTGAGATTAAATTTAAACAATTAAACTATTTTCTTTTTTGTTTTTAATTAATGTTTTAAATAAAATTAAACTAGAAATTACCAAATTAATAACAGTAGAAATTATGGGAAAATTACCAGAAGTGCTAAATATTATTTAGAACTTAGGAAAAATAAAAAAGGTACTACTGTTTAAAAAAAATTATTAAGACTATTTAATTTACTAGTTTTAACTAATTATTAATTAAACTAATATTAATTCTAATAATTACTAAATGAAAAGGGAAAATTCTAAGAAAATTTATACAAATACTTTAAGATACTAGGAATTTAAGAAAATTAAGAAAACAGGTAAGTACTTAATAAAAATTTAAAAAGGAAAATAAAAATCTAAATTATATTAAATAGAAACTATCACTTTTATTAAAAAGTGATTATTTTTGAAATTTTCTTTTTGAAACTTGTTTATACACTGAAAATGGACAACTTTTGTGAAAACAAAACTATTGGTTCTTAAAAATAAGCACTATGGAATGCTTAATGGCTTATCAGTTTGACTTTTGGTCAAACAAGCTTGCAAAAGCTTGTAATAAACAACACAGTGAACACAAATGATAAAATAAGTTACAAACCACTTAAAGGAACCTAAATGAACTTGAATCAACAAGAATACATGGCAGAATAAGCAAATAAGCACAAATAAGCAATACCAAATCACCACAGATTCACACAGACTTGGGACAATCTTGCAGACCTTGTGGAGCCCACAGGAGTGATCAAGGGTCAAAAACAAAAGTTGATATAGAAAGCTGGCTAGGTTAGCTTTACAATGAGCCAATAAGCAGAGCTTATGGTTCAATGAGGAGCTTGGGGTGAGCTTGTGAAGTTGGTGGTTAACACTGAATCACAGGGTATGGGGTGATATGAGACAAACTATAAGCTAAGAGCAGGCTTATTAAACAAGCTATTAAGTACAAAATAAGCTTTAGGCCTTTGAGTTTGGTGGATGAGCTTCCCAAGAAGTCAAATCACACAAGCTCAAGTTCACAGGAAAGCTTTTAAGGAGCTTATGAAAATGCTCACCTATACTGATTGGTCAGTATAGAGAGTGATTTTGTGGAAATCTTTTGAACAAAATAAGCACTGAAAATAAGCATATAAAAGGGAAATGAGCATGTAATCAACAAACTATCAAGCTAAGCTTCCAAATGAACCAGAGTACACAAGCTAAGTCTAATTAATGAAGCTTATGCAAGCTTATGAGTTTGGCTAGAAAACTGTGACACAGGGCACTTTTTAGAAAAAGGGCTAGGTTTAAGCCACCCAATAAGCAGTTTAGCAACCAAACAAAAATTAAGAAAAATACCCTCTAAAAGATGAGCAGCAAAACTAAAATACCTAACAAGATTAACTCCTAAAACTTAATAACAAAACCACAATGAAAATCACTAGTTAATTCAAAAACTTTTTGATGTGAACTTTTGACTTTTTGATTTTGCTCAAAGTTGACTTTGGTGAGATTCTAAAGTTCCTAAGTGACTTAATCTGTTGTTATTAGTTAAAATGGAACTGGTTTGAGCTTTGTTAACAACTTATGCACCATGTGAATGATTATGGATCCAAAGATTTTGACAGAGAACAAGTAAGTTGAGATCAAAGGTATTTTTGACTTTTTATCAAATGAAGCCTGTGTTTTATAGTTGTTTTGAGTCAATATGACCTTAAATGACTTGCATGAACCAAAAACAACAACAATCTCAGACTTGATCACAGTATCACAGATAAATCCAAACACACCTTTCACAGATTCAATCTATGATTTTCTCAAGGTTTTGGAAATTTAGACCACTAAACTGAATTATAAGCACTTATATTGATAGAATAAGATGAAATGAGCATATAAGAACAATATTTAACAACTACTATTAGATAAAACAGATTATGCAAATTTACTCTAGAAACTGAAAAGAAAAATGAAAACACTTAAAACCTTGACCTCTGGCTTAACCAGGGTATCTCTAAGCTCAACAAGCTCCTAGCTTATCAAAGATAAGCTAGGTAAAAGTCCATCTTGCCCCTCCATTGTAGGCAACTTCCAAAGCTTTCCACAGTCTATTGCAAAGGTACCCTGTAATTGTTTTGTTTTCTGAATTTTTTACCTTTTTATGTTTTCTTAAGTTTATTTAAGTCCTAAGTGAGCTTATGATACAGTGAATTGAAGCTTAGAACATGTTTGAAGCTAAAACAGAAAATGTAAATTGCATATGAGAAACTGAATTGAGATTGAAACACTTGAATTTTTGATTACCAAAAGTTGAGATTACAATATTGAAACAGAGTACAAGCTTTAGAAATCAAATTTTACAACTAAAAACTTAGATTAAGCTAATTCGACACTAAATTACTACTAAGTGACTACACACTCTTCATTGCTCATTCTTCTTCCTTTTATAGCTGAGAATTAGGGTTTTGGAGGATCTCTGAGTCTTTCCCACTTCAATTTGGACCATTGGATTGGTTAGAATTGATCCTGGCCGTTTAAAGGATTTTGGCGCCAAAAGTATATAACTGCAATTGGGGCCTGTGGGGAGAGGTGCATTTATTGTGGCAGGTTGGGTAGGTGAGGGTGGTGGTGAGTGGTTTGGGCGGTTGAGGTGACTGGCAAGTGGGAGGTGGTGGAGGTGATGGATTTGCAGGCCAAGTGGTGTGGGGGAGGAGAAGGAGGGAAGGGGTGTTTGACTATTTGACTGGGGGGAGTTATAACGGGGTAAGGGTTTATGGGTTAGGGGTGGTGATGGGCCAAGGGGAGTTGGGCCAGGGAAAGAAAACATGGGCCTGGGAGTTATAAGGGTGGGTTTGTTTTGTTTTGGGTTTTTGGATTTGGGTTTATGAAGTTTAATAAGGATCCGTTTGGTTTTGTAGAAATATAAGCCCAAGGACCAATTGTGTAATTTCTGATTTTCTGAAGGGTTGAATTTGCCAACTTTCCCAAAGTATTCCAAGGGTGATTCTTGCCATTTGATGAATAGTACAAGGACCAATAATGATTTTTCCCTTTTTGATATTTCCAAGGACCTTTTCTGCCAACTTTGAAACTTGAGGGACCAATTATGTAATTTTCACCAAACTTTTCACCCAAGGACTATTTTTGCCAATGTTTCACAATTCAAGGACCATAATTGTTGTTTTCCAAAAGATTTTAATCCCAGGGGCTATTTTTGACACTTTTGCAAAGTTTAGGGACTAAACTTGTAAACTTTTGGAACTTTTCATCAAAGGACTAATTATGACAACTTGTGATTTCTAAAGGACTTTGGTTGACTTTTCTTTCAAAATTAATGCTTAGGGACTAGATTTGACAAGTTTTGAAAGTTGAGGGACTGAAACTGCCAATTGTGCAAACTTTGTTCGTTTTTTCATTTGTTTTCAAACATTTTGCATCTAAAACATATAAAACACAACCCTGGGATATTTTCAGTATTTTGATGCATATTTGGGTGTTTTTGGATGTTTTGGCAGTTCAGATGAGACAAAAATGATGAGTATTTACACACTCATCAATCCCCCACACTAAAATATTGCTAGTCCCTAGCAATCTTTTATGAAGACTTAATGGATTTGATGTCTCTTTACCAAAAGCCATTACTTCTGGAGTAGCCAAATGTTTCAGTTCAAGTAAGAACTATGGTACACTGATAACCATATGATTTTGAGCAAACCATCAGCTGTCAACGGATTTGATTTGTCTTTACCAAAAGCCGTTTGCTTCTGGACTAGCCAACTCTTCACGATTCAAAGATATGGTGAGCTGAATACCATACAATTTTTGGCAAATTGCAAGCCGTAAACGGATTTGAGATATCTTTACCGGGAGCCGTTTGCTCTCGGATTAGCCAGACCTTATGTGGATGAGACATGGTGGACTGATAACCATTTGTCGTGTTAGTGCAAAGCACTCACACCAGAAAAAAAAATTTGGTCAAAATGGGGGTATTAAGGCATTTAGATGGTAAAAATATGATCAAATTCGCCAGAATTTCCCCCCCCCCCACACTAGAATTGAATATTGCCCTCAATATTCAAAGTCCCGGCCATTATGCCGATACTTTGAGATGTAAAAACTTAAGATTTAGGCAAGTGTGGGAACCATTGAAAAATAAGCTTCTTAAATAGAAGCTATCACTTCTTTTAAAGTGATGATGATGATTTTTTTTTTTGAAAGATATGTACATGCAGGGGCCATCTCCCCCACACTAATTTGGTAGAAAGTAGAAAGAAGTCAGAAACACGGGTGAATACCCGTGGCATGCTAGTTTTTGATCACCGAGTCACTAGCTTGACTCGATCCCCGCATTCATTGGTTCATGGGGAAAGTTTGGAGATCCGGGACAACCATGGGTGGTATGTCCTCTCCAAAGTAATGCTTCAACCTGTGACCGTTCACTTTGAAATTTGGTCCGTCTGTTTGAGACAATTCGACGGTACCATATGGATAAACTTTAGTCACAGTGAAAGGGCCAGACCAACGGGTTTTTAGTTTGCCCGAGAAGATCTTTAATCTAGAGTTGAAAAGAAGGACTCGATCACCAACGTTGAAAACGCGGTTTTTGATCTTGGAGTCATGAATCTTCTTTGTCTTTTCCTTGAAAATCAAAGAGTTCTCGTATGCCTGATCCCGAAGTTCATTTAATTCATTCAGCTGAACTTTACGGTGATCACCCGCTGTCTGGAGATCGAAGTTTGCATGTTTCAAGGCCCAGTAGGCTTTATGCTCAAGCTCAATCGGCAGATGACACGCCTTCCCGTATACAAGCTTGTAAGGAGTACACCCGATGGGTGTTTTGTAAGCTGTACGGAAGGCCCAGAGTGCATCATCTAGTTTATCCGACCAAGAGGCACGATTTTCTCCTACTGTCCTCTCCAGAATCCTTTTAATACCACGGTTCGTTACCTCCACCTGCCCACTTGTTTGGGGGTGATACGCAGTGGAAAGACGGTGAGTTACACCGTACTTTTGCATGACTTTATCAAATTTGTCATTGCAGAAGTGTGTACCACGATCACTAATGATGGCACGTGGAGTACCGAACCTAGCAAAAAGAGATTTTAAAAATTTCACAACAACTCGGGCATCGTTGGTGGGTAAGGCTTTCGCCTCAACCCATTTGGATAAGTAGTCAACAGCCACGAGTATGTATTTGTTTCCTCGAGAAGATGGAAATGGCCCCATAAAGTCAATGCCCCATACGTCAAAGATTTCACAGACTTGGATGGCATTTTGAGGCATCTCGTTAGTCTTTGAAATATTCCCGTGACGCTGACAAGCGTCACAAGCTTTGACAAACTCTTGGGCATCTTTATAGATCGTGGGCCAGTAGAAACCGGAATCAAACACCTTTTTGGCGGTGTAGTTTGGATTATGATGTCCCCCTGTGGGTCCATCATGACAAGCTTTGAGAATATCCATGGCTTCTTGGCCATGGACACAACGCCTGATGACTTGATCGGCACAGATTCTGAACAAGAAGGGGTCGTCCCAGAAGTAATGTTTGACGTCTTTAAAGAATTTGTTTTTCTGTTGGGACGTCATCCCCTTCACAACAAAGTTACCCGCATGGTAGTTTGCAAAGTCTGCAAACCATGGGGTAGTAGAGTCACCACGAAAAGAAACCGCATTGAGTGTCTCGAGAGGAAACGTTTCATTTATTTCCTTTTTCTCGAACACATCCTGGTGAGGGTTTTCTAATCGGGATAGATGATCAGCTGCTAGGTTCTCAGCTCCTTTTTTTTATCACGAATGATGATATCAAATTCTTGTAGGAGGAGAACCCATCGGAGCAATCTCGGCTTTGCATCTTGTTTGGCAAAGAGATATTTCAGGGCCGAGTGATCCGTATACACTATGCATTTGGTCAGGATTAAGTAAGGCCGGAATTTTTCAAAAGCATACACCACGGCTAATAACTCTTTTTCCGTTGTGGTGTAATGATTCTGAGCCTCATTCATAGTTTTGCTTGCATAGTGTATGGGCTGAAAGTGTTCTGTTTTACGTTTCCCTAAGACCGCGCCTATAGCAAAATCACTTGCATCGCACATGAGTTCAAAAGGCAGGTCCCAATCGGGGGCAACTAAGATCGGTGCTTCTGTGAGCTTTTTCTTGAGAGTTTGAAAAGCTTCGATGCACTCGGAAGAGAAGATGAAAGGAGCATCTTTTTCAAGAAGATGTGTCATGGGCCGGGCGATTTTAGAAAAATCTTGTATGAACCGACGATAGAATCCGGCATGACCTAGGAAACTCCTGACACCTTTAACTGTGGTGGGATGAGGTAGTTTAGCAATGACATCGATTTTAGCTCTGTCGACCTCAATCCCATTTTTAGAAATCTTATGTCCGAGGACAATGCCTTCCTTGACCATAAAGTGGCTCTTCTCCCAATTTAGACAAAGATTGGTGTCTTCACACCGTTTGAGCATATTATCTAAATGGGAGAGACATGATTGGAAAGAATTCCCAATGACCGAGAAATCATCCATAAAGACCTCTATGGTTTTCCCGATCATGTCGTGAAATATGGCCATCATACACCGTTGGAACGTGCCTGGAGCATTACATAAGCCAAAAGGCATACGTCGGTAGGCAAAAGTTCCGTAGGGGCATGTAAAGGTGGTCTTTTCTTGATCCTTCGAATCAATGGGAATCTGGAAGTAACCCGAGAAACCGTCTAGGAAACAATAGTACTCGTTTCCCGCTAATCTCTCGAGCATCTGGTCCATGAAGGGTAGAGGAAAATGGTCTTTACAGGTGGCGTCATTTAACTTGCGATAGTCAATGCATACTCTCCACCCCGTAACCAATCGAGTTGGAATCAACTCGTTTTCTTCATTTGTGACAACATTAATGCCACCCTTTTTAGGAACGCAATGAATGGGGCTAACCCAAGGACTGTCAGAGATAGGGTAAATGAATCCGGCATCAAGAAGTTTGATAACCTCTTGTTTGATAACCTCGTGAATTTTAGGATTAACCCGTCTCTGTTGTTGAACTGCTGGTTTAGAGTCATCCCCCATTCTAATTTTCCACAGAAAAATCTGGAAAAATTACTAAAAATACTATGGATAAACAGGAACTTATGAAAAATATAAAAATGAAAATTGCTTTTTGAAAAAGCTGAGCAATAAGCCAAATGGCTTAAATAGAAGCTATCACTTTTTTAAAAGTGATGATTTTATGATTTTTCTTTTTGACAGATGATTATACACTAAAAATGGACAACTTTAACAAAGACAAACTTTTTATAACTTAAAAATAAGCACTTTGCACCCCTTAATAGCTTAACAGATTGATTTTATGGATTTTTATGATGCAAAAGCTCTTAAAAAGCTACACAGTGTACACAAACTAGAAATAAAGATGCAAACAACTTATATGAACATAAAATAAGCAAGAAATAAAGAAAAAGCACACTGGATAAGCCAAATTAAGCAAATAAGCAATTTGGCTAAAACACATAACAAAACAGGCCTTATAAGGCTAATTCAAGCCTCTATGGGGCCCACAAATAAGCTCAGAGATCCAAAATGAAACTTGGACCAACAAGCTCACCTGGCAAGCTTTCAAATAAACCAAAAATGAAGGCTTAAAACCTAAAAATAAGCTCTGTGTGAGCTTATGAAATTTGGCAAAAAGCCAAGTGTACACTGACCACTCAGTGTACACAGTCAAATGGGACAAACTAAAAGCTACTTGCAGCCCTAGTAAACAAGCTAAAAATGGTAAAATAAGCCCTGAACTATCAAGATGTGTTGCTTGGCTTTCCAAAAAGCCAAGAATCATGCAATGGGGCCCGCTAATAAGCTCTGTGCAAGCTTATGAACTTTGGTGAAAAAGCTGTGCACAGGGGAGGTCACAGACCAAAGGGTCAACTTTGACACTGCTTATTTATAAGCAAATGGATTCCAAAATGGAATTTTCTTTTTGAAAAAGCTAAACCACCAACAAAATAAAGCAAAACAACAATTGGTTTGGATTTCCAATCTGCATTAAACCCTATGGATCACAAAGAAAAATTGACCATTTTACTGAGTATGCAATTTTGACTTTTTATGATTATGAACAATTTTGACTTTGGCGAGATTTGATTGAGTCCTATTGACTGAAAATGGTTTATTAAGCCACAAGAAGGTGAAATTAAGCAATTTTAACAACTTATGAAGTGTTTTGATTAGATTGGACTTAGAAATTCTTAACAGATTACTAGTGAAATGAGATCAAAAGGCGATTTGACTTTTTTTACAAAAGACCACTGGTTTTTATGGTTATACTGAGCTAATATGATCCTAACATGGTCCTTGCAGCTTCTATCAAGGTTCTATTCTTCCTTTCTGCAACTCCATTCTGCTGAGGAGTTCTAGCAATACTGAATTCCCTCTTAATTCCTTTATTAGCACAAAAATCATCCATAAGCTTGTTCTTGAACTCAGTCCCATTATCACATCGAATACCTTTAACCTTATGTCTTAATTGATTTTCCAGGGAGATGATTAAATCATGAATGACATCAAAAGTCTCATCTTTGAAACCCAAGAAAAAGACCCAACTAAAACGACTGCAATCATCTGTTACAACTAAGCAGTACTTCTTCTTGTTAAGGCTTAAGACAGACACAGGTCCAAATAAATCCATATGCAGCAGCTCCAAAGGTTCTCTGACTGTTCTTTCTCCAAGTTTCTTGCATGAAGCCTTGTGCTGTTTACCTTTCTTGCAGGCTAAGCATGAGTGATCAGTCTTGAAAATTTTGGAAGGCAAACCTCTAACCAAATTGCCTTTTGCAAGCTTGTTTATATTCTTAAAATTTACATGACCTAGTCTTCTGTGCCATAGATGTGCTTCTTCCATAGATGCCTTTGCTACCAAACATGTAGCATTCTCAGTAGATATAATATTCTTCATATCAATGCTGTATACATCTTTGTTCCTTGGTGCTCTCAGAATCACCAATTTATCATCATCAAGCTTAAACTCTGGGGATAGAATCAGACATTCATTTTCAAGAAACAAGACTGGATACTTTTTGTCACAAATCTGAGAAACTGATAGGAGATTGAACTTGAGTTCTGGAACATAACGAACATTTTCAAAATCAATCTTCCCAGTCTTGATTGTTCCTTTACCAATAATCCTTCCTCCAGAAACATCATCTCCAAAAGCAACCTTGCCTCCAAAATATGACCTAAAATTTGACAGAATCTCCTTGACTCCTGTCATACTACCAGAGCAACCACTATCAACAATTAAATGATCTTTAAGTTCCTCTTCTGGGTTGCCCTGCACAAGAATAAGAAAGTTAGTTCATCTTAGGAACCCAAGCCATTACTGACTTGTGTTCCCCTTGTGGAGTTACATACTCAAAATTTTTAAGTATGTAATTGCCACTGTTTTTATAAACATGATCAATAACTTTCTTTTGTTCAAAAACAGTATTTTTGTCCCCTGCAACAGTTGTTACTTCACCCACATTTGCTGAAAGTACTGATTTGTCCCCTGCAGTACTTCCCTTTTTGACCCATATTTGTTTAACTTTGGGAGTAGTGGTCTGTGGTTTAAGTACTCTATTGCTAGACTGCTTAGGTTTAGGTACCCATATTTGTTTTACTGCATTTGATCTTACATTAGCAGTACCTTGAGGTGTTGAAGGTTTCCTAACAGTCTTTTTGTTATGAACTGTTTTTGATTTACCAGTACCTTGAAAGGACTGTCTTGTAGGTACTGAGGGTTTGAAAAAATTCCTTTTCTGTTGAGGGTACCTAGGTGTTGTAGCAAAATTACTATGGTTGACCCTTCTAGAATAGTTCCAAACTGGTTTGGGTGAAACTGGTTTAGTTACTGGTGGCCTATGTTGAGCAGTGTTGGGCTTTGGGTACTGACTTAAGTACTCTGAATGTAAGTTACAATCTTTGATCAGGTGAGTGGGACTATAACAAACAAAACATAGCTTCTGATTCATGGACCCAAATCCTTTTCTATTATGATAATAGCCCATACCAGAGTGACCTCTAGATGAAAAATGAAAAGAGTTTCTAAAATCAGCAGTATTTTGAAAAATGTTTTGTGAAGGTACTGCTGAATGATTAGCAGTCTTTTGATAAGGTACTGCTGGTTTTTGAAAAGATTTAGTAGAACTCTTAACATTTACATTATTCCCTGATTCCCCAGTATTCCCATGATTCCTAAGAATTTCAACTGTGACTTTAGATGAATCTGGATTAGATTGACCCTTAAGTTTATTTCTAAACTCTAGATTGTCTACTCCATAACAAGAAACATCTGTCCTAGGTGGTTGAAAACTTCCAACACTATGAGGAACTGCATGATATCCTTCATCCTTTTTAAACACAGGTGGTGTGGGGCTTATGGGTTCATCATCACTAGATGTATTTTCTTCAGTACATGTTTCAAATTCACTAGTGGAGACCTCTTCTGAACTACCTTCTTCCCTATTACTAGATGGATTCTCATCTAGGCAATTATCTTCATCACCATATCCTAGACCAGTTTTAATATTTGTCCTTCTCTGCTTTTCACAAAAACTAGCATGTGTGAGACCAGCCTCATTCCAACTAGCAAGTTTTTTTAACAAATCATCCCTTTCTTTAGTGAGTTTTTCAACCTCTGATATCTTACATCCTAACTTCCATTCACTTAACTTTAATTGATAGTCCTGTTGCTGATATTTTTCAGCCCAAGCTACTTCATTTTCCTCATGAGTGATTATCTTAGCTTCTAAGTTTTCTAAGGTCAATTGATAACCTAAAACTTCTGACCTAGCTTTATTATGTTTATCTCTTTCAGACACATAATCAGTAAGAACCTTTTGATAAACATCACTACACTTAGAACATACCTCAGTAGTATTAGATGAAGTGGATGAGGTGGCAACCAAAGCTAGCAAAACAGATTCATCTTCATCCTCCAAGCTCCAATCACAACCTCCAAGCTCTCCAGCAGAGTATCCTGGTTCTTCATCAAAAGCTGCACTCCAGTCAAATTCCTCCATGGCAGTCATGCAGAAAGTTACTGGTTCATCATCAAATTCATTACTCCAGTCAACCTCAGAAAGGTTTTCTTGAGCCACCAAAGCTTTTGGTTTAGAGTCTGGAAGCTCCTTGAGTTCTAGTTTAGGTTTCTCAGCCATCTTGTTTGCTTGGTATTTTGCAAACCTACATTCCCTTGCAAAGTGACCAGTCTTTTGACAATTAAAGCACTCAATTTTTGACTTGTCAAATGCAATTCCCTGTTTGGCTTTGAAATCAATTCCCCTTCCTGTCTTCTTCATGAACTTTTTAATCCTTGCAGTGATCATAGCTACTTGCCATCTGATATCAATTTCTTCCAAAGAATCTTCTTCAATCTGCAACAAATCTTCTTCATAGGTAACAGGTAGAGTGGCTTGTTGAGCAAAGAATGAGCATACAACTTCATCACAGTTGACTGTTGGTGAAGCTGATTGAGTGGGAAAATCTCTACTAGGTGTAGAAAGCACAGTTGTTTCACCAACAGTACTTTGTGAATGATAAGCAGTACTTTTGGTAGAAGGACTGCTTGTTTTGGTAGATGACACAAAAGCAATGTTGTGTGAGAGTGAACTAGTTTTCCCAGTTGTTTCTTGCTCATATACCTTTAAAGTATTGTAGAGATCATCAAAGTCCATGGTAGACAAGCTGGGTTGACCTCTGATCATGGTAGCAATAACATGCCAGGCAGATGGCAAACTTCTTAGAAACTTCAAGTTTGCATCTTCAGAAGATACTGAGACATTATGAATTTCTAGCATGCTTAGAAGATTTTGAAATCTTTCATAAGCAGAGTCAAGGCCTTCTCTCTCTCCAACAGCAAAGGTTTCAAACTGCTGCTTCAACAAACTGGTATGCATCTTCTTGGAAGCTTCATTGCCTCCAAATCTGGTCTTGATAGCAGCCCACAACTGTTTTGCATCCTGAGCATTATGAAACTTAAGTAGATGACTGTCAGGTATGGCAGACAGCAGTATGTTGAGAACCTTGTCTTGAGCCTTCTTGACAGCAGCTGGTAGAGTAGGTTTAGGTGGTTTTGGTTGGCCTTCAACATGCACAGGTTCTTCTAAGACTTGGTTGCCATTGACAATGATATCCCAGAGAGAGGAATCAGTCATAGCAATATACTGCCTCATCTTCATGCTCCATAGATCATACTCTCCCTTCTTGACAATAGGAATGCGAACTGTGGTGATGGAAGTCATCTGAGGGGTTTCGGATGTTGACATCTTTGTTGAGTTGATTTAGTTTAAGGTATAGGGTTTCTTCTTAATCAGAGTTTCCACACAAGCTCTGATACCACTTGTTGGATCGTTATACTCTGACCAAACTATTATATAGCTTGTTAAGGGTTTAGTAGCTTTGGATAAATCCTAATCTACTAACAATGAAACACTGAATTACTCTATTAAGTATGCGGAATTACTTAACAAAGCTAAGAAGAATTAACCAAACTTTGATTATATTAACACCTTAAATCTGCTTGTAGAATGCAGACTATTACAACTCTAACTTATCTCTAAATCGTATTCGTAAAACTCTTATCTATAATGCCAACCTAGGGATCCTTTTATAGGCACAAGGAAAATCCTAGTCGGTTTACATAACCTGAACGACAAGTATACAATCCCTAACTATAGAATATTCTAGATTACATAATATTCTAATTCTAATAATATATTCAGTCTTTATCTTCAAGCAGTACTTTGACTTATCAACGAGCAGTACTTTGATCACTAGCAATACTTTGACTTTAATACTTCAGCAGTACTCTGAAGAGCAGCACTTTGATATCCAACAGTACTTTGATCTTTTATACCCCAACAACAGTAACCAGTAATAGCAAATTTTGCAAAACATGGAAGAATTCTTACAAGATGTCCAAAGCATAGAACAATGAATGAAGACTAGAACCAAGAACTTTATCCTAACACTCCCATGAGTACCAAACCATATTCATCCAAGATTTCTTCCTTCTCCAAACTTTGATCCACCATTTTTTTTTTATTTTCTTTTGAATTTTCTTGTATTTTTTTATTTATTTTCTTTTCTGAGTTTTACTGATTTTGAAACTTCAAAAGGCTTCTAAATAGCTTAAACAAGAGACTGAGATCAATTAGAGTGCAAGTTAAGAGCTAAGTAACAATTTGCAAAAAAAGTTGAAAATCTTAAGTAAAATTTGAAATTTCTTAAACACTGAACATTACTTGAATTTGATTAAAGTAAAGCATTACAATTGAAAACTAAACAGAAATAAAGAAAATTACAAGGAAATTGGATGCCTTTAAGGCTTGTACACTAGTTCTATTTATAGCAGAGGTCGAATGGTGCTATTCCCTTTGTTGTGCTTTCTTTGTGAGAGTAAACAGCCATAAAATGATCCTTGTGCTTTCCTGAACATATCCCAACCATCCAATTAAATTTTGATCAATCCTGACCTTTGGTTCAATTTTGGCGGGAAATACATTGGGGTGAGTTTTGGATTGCCAAGGTGGCAATTGGGGTAGGTAATGGATTGTGAGGGCTTAGGGAATGAGCTGGGGTGCTTTTGAGGTGGTAGGGAGGTAGGAGGTGGAGTATGGCAGAGGTGGTGTGGTGATGGTGTTGTACACAGTGGGTGAAAGAGGTGAAAGGGGGAAGAAAGGTTTGACTTTTTGACCTGGAATAAATAAACGTGGGGTTTGGGTTTATAAATAACGGGTGTTTGGTTTTGGGCTTTGTAAAGGAATTGAGCCAAGTGGGTTAAGACATGGGTTGGTTTGGGGTTATGCATTAACTTGAGAAATTAATGTAGAAACTTAGGTGTTAAACAAAACTAATCATGTTTCCCATAGTTATGAATTGCATTCTTATAAACTATTAACATGTTTACTAAAACACCCCATGTCAACTTCTTGCAAAAATCTCTCACAAATAGGACAAATATTTTTTTCGTCTCACATTGTGAATACAAAATCAAAACGTTATGTTCAAAACATCACTTGCATAATGTCTCTTGAATGCTAAAGGGAATACATAACCAATATGTATTTTCGGGTACATTCAAACGAAGCTACATTGAACTAGGAGCGTTTGGGTTATCTTTTGTTTTACAACAAAACTTGCATCATATAAAACGTTTTGAGCATCAAAATGAGTCAAGATAACCGCACCTCCACATTGTTTTCATATAGGCACACACTAGAACATCCACATTACAATAGTCACTAACTAAGACTTAAATGTGAAATCTTGTTTTTCTAGGAATCATCATGCCTCCCGTAACTCATTACGACCATAAGGACACCATTAAGTACCTACCCAAACACCACAAAACCAAAGGTCTTACCGAAGCCCAAATCAATATCTTCAAAGCCTTAGAAAAACGATATGTCCACGAGGGTAGAACCATTGACCCTTCCTTCCTAGCCGGTACAAACTTACCCATGGAATTTGCAACCATCAACTTTGATTGTCTCCTAGAAATCGACGAGCCTATTTGTCCTAGGTTCATTCTTGAGTTCTATGCATCCGTCACTCTTTCATCCGATGAGTATGGTCTCATGTCTATTAACTTCATGGTTAGTAGTCATCAATACTCCTTCACTCTAGATGAGTTTGCCCAAATCCTAGGTGTTCCAAACCGTGGTACTTGCATCTATACCGACAAACATAGTCTTTCAACTCTTGACACTCTAATTGACCGTATCCATCCCTATAACACTCCTCTTGTGTCAAAGGATGTAATCCGTGATCACCTCTTCGTTAGGACCACCACCACTAGGAGAACTCGTACCGGTAATGAGGTCAACAAGGACCCTTATGGAATGGAACTCAATGAACTCTTGCCCCAATTCAAGAAATGGGAGGAAGTCCTTAGAGCCAATGTCATTAGCACCATAGGAAACCGAGACCATATCAATGTTTGCCTTTGCTACATGCTCTACTCCTTGTCCGTTAGGAAACCCTTCAACCTTGCCTACTACATGGCCAAGAGGATGGCCGACATTCTCGTGCAAGGCACAACGGCTATGCCATATGGAATGCTCTTGACCCGTCTCTTTAGGTTCATTTCCCCCATTCCGGCAACTCCTAGGGGTCTTCGCCTAGACTACCCTCTCATCTCACACACATTTGTCCCACTTAGTGATAAGAGAGTCTACAAAACCCAAGGCAAACGCCCTCATCCTCCTACTTCCTCATCATCATCTTCAATGAGTGAAGATGATAATTTGCCAAACTCTAGGCTTCCACCTCTAGAATACCTCTCTCAACTTCCAAATATTCCTAATGAGTTGGAGGAGTTCAAGAAAACGAAGGGGATGTTCAAGAATCTCGGGAGGTTCCTTGGAAAGCTCAAGAAGAAGATTGATCGTCAATGAGTGCGGGTGTGTAAGGAGTGTTTGGCACTAGGTGTCATTTAAACAATTTGGTTGTTAAACAATATGTTTTATGGATTTATATCGTGTTAGGGATACTTGATAACATTTGGAACTTGTATGAACTAACTTTGATGCAGGATGACAACATATGGCATGTTGTCAAATTTTCATGTTTATGAAAAATTTCACTAAGTATAGTGAAAATCGTTATCCCCTGGTCAAAGTCCAACCGTATGAGTGTTTACATGTCCAATTTTTGCATTTCCTAACCAGATATGAATTATATTTTTACTTTTAAGAGTTTTCGAAAAATTTGAAAATCGTCTTGCGGGTCAAAATGTTGGACTGCCAACTTTTTCAGGACTGGCGAAAATGGCAGCACCCTCACATGGGTTCCGCCAGTGTAAAAATCTGGGAACCCAGATTTGGCCCAACGGAATAGGCGGCACCCTCAAATGGTTCCGCCCGTTTAGTACGAAGGTTCCGCCGTTCACCTGGAAATGTTTTATTCATTTTTCAAAATTTAGATAACCACAAAACCTCAAATCAATCTTGTAAGTTATAAACTCATTCCTTGTTAGTTAGTATCATCCTTAGGAGCATTCTAAGACTCTAAAAACAATAGGAATTCTTTTCCCGCTAAAAATCTAACTAACTCATAACCACCTCAAGGAACCTTCACCCATAAGGGAAGGAACCCTTCCAAAGGTTCCTTGAAATCCGTGAAACATATACTTCCAACCAATTTGACATGACTACTAAGCATTTAGTGCTAGTTTTTGTCTTTCTACTCCACCCTTTCCATTGGATTGACTTCCTTTTGATTTGACAACCTTCATTACTCACCCAAATCATTAGAAACCTCAACATTTCTATGGCCAAACATCAAATCCAAACACTCCCTCCAACATCTCTTCCACTCTATAAATTTGACCATATTGGAACACATCAAATCACACCATCACCATCACAAAATCTGATTCTAAATCTCTAATTAACCTTTTTCACAATGACTAAGTCAACAATCACCTCTCAACCACCTCAACCCTTCCCAACCCACTCATCACCATTCTTGCTCACAAAGTGAGCAAATGGTTAAAATCGGTGAAAACATCAAATGATGCTTCACCAATTTCAAGATGAGATCCGCTTTGCTATACAACACGTCCTTGAGCGTTTGGATGCTCTTTCCCATCCAAACAACTCCTAGAGCATTTTTGGAGGCCTTTTGCCCCATTTAGGATGTGTTGAATGTCTTCTACTTATAGAAGTAGGATTTTATTTTTCTTTTATTTCTTGGTTATTTTTAACTTTTATTTTTATTTTTAGAAGTAGGAGGGTATTTTTATTTCTTGTCTTTGACTTTTAGAAAGTCAAATTTTACTTGGAATGACATCTTTTACTACTGTCTTATTTTCATTGTTGGTTGATCATATATGGGTTGTGATTGTGGTTGATTATATTCTCATAATATGTTGTGACTACATGCTTGATTATGTATCATTATCACCAACTAACCATTTTTTTGTAGGTTCAAAATCCATGTTTCCCAACTTGGCACTCCTTTTAGGGGGAGTATCGACCAAGGGGGAGCAAGTGCATAGTTCCGCTACGCTACTCTTCTTTTTGTTTCGACAAAAAGGAGGAGAAAGTTATCTAAACTTTTTAACTTAAAATAATTTTCATCAATTAAGTAAAACAAGTTTAAATATAACATTCTTTTTAAGATTTAAAACTAAAATTAGCGGTTTACTTAAAAACAAAGTTTATGTTTTGTCATCAACAAAAATGGGGAGATTGTTAATACAAATATCGCCTAAAAACGTTATTTATATTTTACGATCTTTGCAAAGTTTTGTTAACGACAAAATGTAAACTTTAGTGTTTAGTAAAACATGATTTTAGTTCAAGTCTTACATAACTAATCTTTTCTTGCTACATTAACATTTCACATTAGACTTAACATTTTCATATTTCTTAATAAAGAAAGTGTCACATCACATTTATGGAAAGTTTGTGTCAAACACTCCAATATACATTTATAGTAAGATTGTGTGTTTGACTATCTATAAAATGTCTTACACAAGTATATCTTTGACTAGTAATAAGTTGATGTGACCATGGTTGGTTTGGATGAATTTATAGCAAAGTTTTCTGTCAGACCCGGCGGAACCTTGGAGGTACACGGGCGGAACCCTTGTGAGGGTGCCGCCGAATCCGCCAGGCTGCTGAAAACTTTTGCTATAAATACCAAGCCATTTGTTAGAATTTTCTTTATCACTTCTTATTACATCTTGCACATACTACTCATATCTTTCTTATAACCCATTAACATCTTCATTGTTGTGAAGTTCTTTTGTAGCAAAGAAAGTTCACCAACTCATACAAAGTTACAAGTATTCAACACAAAGTTGCAAGACTTGTTAGCTTAGCATTGTGTATACTTCTTGAAGTATTAAACCTCATTTGTTTGTGTATATTAAGTTGTGATCGGTTAGTATTTTAGGCCTTAAAATACAGAGTGTGACGGGAGTTGTTGTACCCTTGTAAAAGAACTAACGGGAGTGGTTGTACCCTTGTAAAAGAACTCGACATCTAGCTTAGTGTCTGTAATCGTGTAAGCGACGTGTAAGGTTTTCTCCGCCGGTGAAAGGAGCTTGTTGACTAGTGAAAGAAACTCTCGAGTTGGATACTCGGGGCGTGGACGTAGGGCAAGAAAAAGGAGTCCTTGTAGCCGAACCACGATAAATACTCGTGTTGTGGTTTGATCGTTTCTTTCCTTATCTTTGCATATAACATATTGTCTTTAGTTTAGATCTTTGATTACACGAAAGTTTCAAAAGATAATCAACTTAAAAACCGGTAAACTATTCAACCCGCCTTCTAGTTTTCCACAGAAACTAAATAAATTACTAAAACTAAATAAACACTAAACTTCTAGTAGCTTTCATAATTAACTCTCAGACCCCTCAATCTTCGTATCAGGTGTATAGTCTAGGAATCTCATTGTAATTAATTATGATTATTTGTAACCCTATTTATACGAAAATGCTTACAAATCCTAACGGGTGTTCTCCATATTGCTACAAATCTTTATGAAGTTCAATATATACAAAGGTTAAGTTATTTCTTATGAATCTAATAGCCCAAAAGCCGTTACAACGACAGGAAGTCTGATTTACGTAAGAAAATGCTGGTGGTTTACAAAGAACAAATGGCCGATAGATGTGGTCATAGAGAATTGTAAAATTTTCTGTATATTGCGCATATAATTTAATTTCTGTTTTTTCGTAAATAGTTGATAAGGAGACCATGTAATTTAGACTCTAAATACACAAGTGATAATCAATAGTACCTGAAGTAAATTCATGTAGCATATGCGCATGCTTAAGATGACAGTGAATATGGTCAACGTTTTTAATTTGGCCAAGAATTGCAATTAGGAATAGTTATGGAAGAGCAAACGACAGACTAGGAATTTGGCAAGTGCAACAGTCATATATAACAGATATCGCTTGTGTGGTCTACTTGAAATGCTCCAACCAGTGACAATCATAATTACCGGAACCATAAAGGTTATTTATCTGCATTTGGATTTGATTGATCGATCTGTGTGACTAATGGCGTGAATGGTGGTGAATGCACGAATACTATACTAAGTTTTCACCGCATCCATTTATCAGTTAGCCTTTTGGTTGCGTAAATTATTATAGCATATTATTAGCCGTTCGTTATGTATTATGTATTCTGTATCTGAATCTGACCTCATATATACATTGTGTAAAATTCGTTATGTATTGTGTAAAAAGCCTTTAAACCATGATGATGATTAACAATCTTAAAACATAGGATGCACATAAACAAAATTGTTCGGGGATGATGATACCACACATAGAGAAAACGCATACAGAGACGTACGTGTTTGTATGTTGTTGCTTAAACTTATAAATGTATAGATCAACAAACACACAACTTGAAAGGTAGAGTAGGAAGAGTTTCTGTGACCTTGCCTTTGAAACAAACTGATATTAAGGGCACACAAAAATGATGTTAACAAAGGAATTACTATATACGTATTCATCAGGTTTCTTAAGTCGTTAGAAGAATATAAGAACGCGATTGTACGTAAATCAATTCATTTCATTTCAGTCATGGGCCTTGTTCTCCTTCTGCTCTTTACTCCTCTCTTCCTCTTCCTCCTCGGCGTTGTTGGCTTTCTCTCCGTCCTTATGATTATTATTCCTTTTCTAACACCTATTTTTATTCCTCTTATTCTCCTTAACCTTGCCATTCTTGGTATCCTCGGTGTTGTTATTTTGCTTGCATAATTCATATTAACATGTTAATTTTTTTTTTAATTATTATTTCCTTATGAAAATACTACAAATTTACATATCTCGTCAAGAAAATTGACCCGCAATTATTTATTTATTTATTTATTTTTATTTTTTTCGGCCAAGAAAAGAAGATGGTACGTTTATAACTGCTTACGCGGCTCATGCCATGAGAGGATCATGACCAATGCCATTTTGCAAGAAGTGTATACGCACAAAATCCTGATGATCGACTTCTCAAGTTTATAAGACTCATCTTCATGGGTTTAATTATCCTCACATGTACTTATAAAATACTTTCACTTTAAGGAAAAGTTCACATATGTAGAAAAATAAATCCTGCATAAGTTACATGTATAGTTGAAAGAAAATCATACTGGAATTAAAATGAACTTAAAACCACAATATTTGCGTGATAAATTATTTATACATCACGTATCGGACACCATACTAGAAACATTAACACACATTAGGCACGTTATATACATCGACGAACACACAACTCGAACGTCATGTACTTAATTTGTAAGCAAAATCAAGTGCAGGCAAAACTGATGAAAATCAAAGAAATTATTTTACGCATTCTCTATTTTATTCTTCCGTTTCTGCTACCTGTTATTCTTCAATTCCTCTTATTATCCTTAATCTCATGACTCTTGTTACATTGGTTGTTATTGTTAATTAGTCGATATTTTGTAATGGGCTCAAGCCCGGGTTCTAGATTAAACGCATCAAGATACGATTTTTTGTTTTTTTTTTTTTTTTACTTCGTGAGGTGTTTGAATATTGGCACTAAATTGAAAACTTGATTGATGTGCCAAAAACAAATTGTAATCAATGTTCTACTCTAAATTTGAGATCCAATCATTTGGTGAAACCAAATCACAAGCATAAATTAAAATTTTAAGCAAATTGTTTAACTTAATTATCAAAAATGGCAACCTATGTAACTGAGTTAAGTTAATTTGATTATGCACGAGCATCTCTGAAGGTGTAGATTAAAGATTATTTATTTATTTTTTGAATTTGGTGTAGCTAAAAGATTGTTCGTTAAAAAAAGTCATTGAAAAGCCTTTTAGCCACTAGTGTAAAAGAATTAATTTTTCCTTTATTTTTAATGACTTGATGATCGTCAATAACTCAAGGATATGATTTAACTCCTTGCACAAATATTATTTTGTTATAAAAGATGCGCCAAAAACTTTCAGGAAAAAAATATAGCTTTTTTTTTTCACAAAAAGAGTTTTACGAAGTTATGCATTGAAGAGGCTCTAGACACTTTAGGCATCCACAATGACGAGTTTATAAAAATCGTTATACTAGATGAAATAGTTTATAAATTGAGATGAAATAAGATTTATAATGACATGGCATGAAATTTGTTCGAAATTTTGAACCTTTTCAATACAGCTTGTTGGGTCACTGTTATCAATGCTGTATACATCTTTGTTCCTTGGTGCTCTCAGAATCACCAATTTATCATCATCAAGCTTAAATTCTGGGGATAGTATCAGACATTCATTATCAAGGAACAAGACTGGATACTTTTTGTCACAAATCTGAGAAACTGATAGGAGATTAAACTTGAGTTCTGGAACATAACGAACATTTTCAAAATCAATCTTCCCAGTCTTGATTGTTCCTTTACCAATAATCCTTCCTCCAGAAACATCATCTCCAAAAGCAACCTTGCCTCCAAAATATGACCTAAAATTTGACAGAATCTCCTTGACTCCTGTCATACTACCAGAGCAACCACTATCAACAATTAAATGATCTTTAAGCTCCTCTTCTGGGTTGCCCTGCACAAGAATAAGAAAGTTAGTTCATCTTAGGAACCCAAGCCATTACTGACTAGTGTTCCCCTTGTGGAGTTACATACTCAAAATTCTTAAGTATGTAATTGCCACTGTTTTTATAAACATGATCAATAACTTTCTTTTGCTCAACAACATTATTATTGTTAGAAAAACAGATTTCTTTTGAAACAACAGTTGTTACTTCACCCACACTTGCTGAAAGTACTGATTGGTCCCCTGCAGTACTTCCCTTTTTGACCCATATTTGTTTAACTTTGGGAGTAGTGGTCTGTGGTTTAGGTACTCTATTGTAAGACTTCTTAGGTTTAGGTACC
>LBNU01008388.1:6139-25836 GCA_014162995.1 Artemisia annua
CATCTCTGAATTAGTAGAAATTTGGTGGGGAGTTTTATTTCCACAAAAGAGTTAGAAAATATGTAAAGGTTGTGTTTTCTGTTTATTCGTTTTGTATAAAATATTTTGTAGAAAATATGAACGTTTTCTTTAAACTAAATTCATCCTATGTTATATCCGCTATGAATTCAACAATCTTGAAAGAAATAGCGGGTCATTTAACTTGCCACAAATAAGTTCTTAGTTTCTCTTTATAAAAAATAAAACTAGTTATCTTTTGACGAGTGTGAGAGTAATTAGCATCCAATAGCACAGTTGGAATTTTTTTACATTTTTGACGATCTTCACTTTCACAAAGAAATCTAGAAGTAATGGTTGATTTGTAACTTAACGAGTGTATTGGGAGTCGCGCTTCACTGCCAACTCTTGCTCTTTCATTACTATCATTAAAATGTTGATCAAACTTTCGCTTTACCATCCTACTCAGTTTTTAAATATCGAGATTTAATTTCTTTAACATTGATTGATTTTCATCGAATATCATTTGGTATATTAAGGTAAAGTAAGGAGGATAAGTCGATAATTCAATACTTGCAGGCTATCCGCACGTTGTGATGGCGGGTACACTATAATTAATAATTTTGGCGATTATTGTTTTTCGATTATATGTTATACATGACAATGACTATATGTCTATATGTATGGCAAGAGTTACTGGTTTTAATAACTTTAAGTAATGTCGAAATAGTAGGGTAGAAGAATATAAGAACCACAAGACTCATATCTAAGCGGTAAAAATACTTGGACAAACCTGAGTATTATTGCAAGTCACACCAATGAAATAAAAAACCTCACAACGGTTTATGTATAAACTGAAACTTTGAAAGTGAAGTAGATAAGGAAATTGAACATGTAATAGCCAGCCCAAAATAAAGAAACTCGGCCCATAAACAAACTTCTCAAAACACTCCTCTGGCCCAAGTGTTAAGTCAAGCCCATATAGAAACTAAGATGACAAGTTAATAATTATATGTGTAGTCACTAAATCAGCATACTAAAGCTGAAGCAAAGTAGGAGACATTAAGTAAGGCAGATTTGAGATCACTATTTTGGTGGTTTCTTCATATCTTCTTCAAGTTCTATTTAGGTTTCATCAATGGTATTCATCCAATCACCTCACATTCTTCTTTTTGTTCATTTTAAGTCGTATGAGATGACCATCAAGTCTCTTCTTATAAGATATTCAAGTTAACCCTTCAAGTGTGTAATTTGTTTTTAAACAAAACAAATATTCTTCTAGTCCTTGAGATACTAACTCGTTTCATTATAGTATATATTTTTTTTTGGGTAAAAGGGTTAATTCACCCCGGTAAAATGCATTACACCAAAAAACGTTGAAGTACATGGGATGAGGGTGATATCCCTCACCTCAGTCCCTTAGGACACTTACAAACACNTATTTTGGTGGTTTCATCAATGGTATTCATCCAATCACCTCACATTCTTCTTTTTGTTCATTTTAAGTCGTATGAGATGACCATCAAGTCTCTTCTTATAAGATATTCAAGTTAACCCTTCAAGTGTGTAATTTGTTTTTAAACAAAACAGATATTCTTCTAGTCCTTAAGATATTAACTCGTTTCATTATAGTATATTTTGTTAAGTATGGTACTTAAACAAAGTTTTTGACCAGTGTCATGTACGTACTTTATAAAAAAAGCCCTTAAAGATCTTTTTGTCTTATTTCCTTATAACACATTTTGCAAGTCATCACTACTAGGAACCTTGTGTCCAAGTTGTTTTTGAGTAATATAAGTAGCCAAATAAATATTTTAGGAACGAATGGGGACTTAGGGAGACTAATTACGGTAAGTATAGCAATATATAACCTTAGATCTAATATATTAGTTACGATTAATATGAAACAAAAGGGAAGATACATACTATTGTAACGGGTTCAAAATCGCCGAGAATCGTAACTTGAAGGAACTTACCAAAAGCAACGATAACACAATGTCAAATAAAAATCTGAAAATAATTTAAAACCTACCTGCTCATATGTGATTCTGCCTTCTCACATTGTCTCGACATTAAATTTAGTGATGCAGAACCAAGATGTACAAGCTATGCATCAATATCATCCCAAAAATTCGCAAAATAGCAAAAGAATCGAACATTATACCTCCACGAAAGTGCAAATATCCTTAACCAATTGACTATGATTCAACTATTGGATAAATTTTCACAGTTTTACTATTTACCCATTTACGGGGGCAAAATGAATATCCGTGATCAATCGACATTACTCGAGTGAACTTTGTGGGGGCAGCTGCCCACACTGCCCCCATTGTGGTACCGCCTCTGATCATCCCAAAAATAAAAAGAACCATTTACAATGCCTTATGGTAGCCATGAAACCATGACAGATTATTAGATTATACACCATAAAACAGTTCATGAAGTCGACCAAATATACAAATAGATAAGAGAAGCAGCATACTATCAATGTGACCTCCTTAGATAACATATATATTTTCGATAAACTAACTAATGAGCTCAAAATCATTAACTGCATTATCTACGTAATACATATGTTCCATATAACACTAGAAAGAGAGATGTGCATATGCTTCTTACCATTATGTGAAGCATTACAACGAAGAAAACTAAAATTTACCAAGAGGTTCGTGTCTCATGTAACACTAGAAGAGAAATGTACATATGCTTCTTACAATTACGTGAGGCATTACAATGAACAAAACCAAAATCCAAGAGGTTTGTGTGTCACCTATTACGACAACTACTAGATGCAGAAATTAAGTTTTTCATCATTATCAAATGCTCATCATTTGATATATGGAGTGACAAACGAAGGTCTGTTACCATTGTTTCCTTTTCCCAAGTTAAAGGTCCTTCTGCATATAAAGCTTCCAAGGTAGAACTGTATGCCTTCAACTCTTGTCTATGAATTTCATCCGCCGACCTCTCGTTGGTGTCCGGTTGATCAGTGTCTTCATGGTAAATCTCAGTGTCTTCATGGTACGGCGATTGACATGCAGACTCATGGTATCTCGATGGACAAGCAGGCCCATAGTATCCCGATTGACAAGTAGACTCTGCATCACTGTCATGACCAGTTCTATAATGCATATCATAGGGCTTATAGCCATTAGCGCTGCAACTACCACTAGAACTCACAACACTATCATTTCCAGATCCATTGGTTCCGTTTATTTTTTTCTTCATGTCACTATTATCAGTAACATCAACTACCTTTTCAGGTGATGTTCCCAGCAGTGCCAGACGCCTACCTTCTTTTCCAGACACTCTGAATTTCAGTGGACGTTCTTCATTCTCCTCGTCTTGGGTATAACAGCAGGGTGATGGCCGTTTCCGCGTTTTAGAGGAAACGATGCCCGAATCCAGCAGGTGGTGGTTGTTCTGAGTATCAAAGCAAATATCTTTCAAGTAGAAATCCAATATTGCAGCATTTTCCTTAGGTAATACACCATAACGATTTGCATCAACCCATTCACCGTCTTGATATGATTGGCGCACACGAAGTTTTGAGTTGGTGACTTCCAACACTTCCAAAGATCCAACAACTCTGACTAGATAATTGTTCCATGAACACTCCTCCAAAACAATCGCCATCTTCCATGAAAGATCGTGAAACACTTCAACTTCCTCACCAGGAACCCAAAAGTACGAAACTTCCACCACAGGAGGACAAGGTCTAATAAACTTTGCAGATAAATGCTCGACATCCTCTTCATCGGTAGAACCAGGATACACGTCATAACGGACAGTGTAATTGTGCCCGTTCTTAGACACTATCTGGGCACAACGCCAAAATTCGTTACAGAACTCATCCTTAGCTAATACCTCCACTATACTTCCTTTCTTGTACTTCATGATTCTGAACTCGTCTTTACTCCTAAATTAAAGTCCTTTAAATCTGTTCATCAATCAAATTATCGTATGAATAATCAAAGACATAAAAGTTATACAATTAAGTTTAAGCAAACTTCTATATTTGTACCAAACAAAAACATCATAAGAGTTTACCCAAATCATGATACACAGCTGCTTAACCACGCTAATGACCAAACCAAATCATTAAACGCCATGATAAATAATAGCTAGTCCAACATATGTATAATGTAGCAAAAAAACATAATGAAAATCATGATAGAAAACTCAATCNAGTCAGATCTGTTTTATAGTGATAGTATTTTTGTGATTACGCTTATGCATAAGCTTTAAGATTTAGTGATTGTTTGATATTCTCGGAAACATTAATAGCTTAGTGTTCGGTAAGATATGTATGTACATGCGAGTTTCAATCTTGTTGTTTTCTTGCAGCTGTATTGATTGATAGGTGAGCTCTTATGTATCATAGTGTAGTAACTTCTTCGATGCATTGATTGATGTACTCGGGGAGTGGAGTATTTTGTGCTGGAAATAGTATACAGTAGCATTTCTGTGACTGAACTAGAACATTATTCATTATCAAAATGGCGTTTTACATGAGTCTCTGGTTGTGCCATTCCGAGTGTAGCTGCAGTTTTCGTTACGGTATAAGCTGCTTGCTTTGTATAACTTTTTCATTTTGCATATATATTATTCTTAAGGGTATAAATATCTCTTTTTATGTATGTGCATTTTGCATTTTAAGCATTTGTTGGTTACGATATTAAATTATAGACTCAGTTATATGCCTTATAAACTTGATCTAATTTATATTGTTATAACTTGGCATGACTTTATTGTCTTGGAAATTTATTTTAATTTATGACGATTAATGTGTTTGTGATACTGATAGTTGTATGATCAAGATTTACTTCTAAATAGGACCTTATAGGAGTAAGACGGTTCAGAATCATGAAGTGTTTATTAGATTTATGAAAAATGTGAGAAGTACATTTTTCGTAATATGATGGCGTTACACTTAGCTTGCAGTTAGGAGGTGGTTTGGATTACAACTGAAGAATACTGTACAGATTTTTGGCGTTTACCCATTCACCGTCTTGATATGATTGGCGCACACGAAGTTTTGAGTTGGTGACTTCCAACACTTCCAAAGATCCAACAACTCTGACTAGATAATTGTTCCATGAACACTCCTCCAAAACAATCGCCATCTTCCATGAAAGATCGTGAAACACTTCAACTTCCTCACCAGGAACCCAAAAGTACGAAACTTCCACCACAGGAGGACAAGGTCTAATAAACTTTGCAGATAAATGCTCGACATCCTCTTCATCGGTAGAACCAGGATACACGTCATAACGGACAGTGTAATTGTGCTCGTTCTTAGACACTATCTGGGCACAACGCCAAAATTCGTTACAGAACTCATCCTTAGCTAATACCTCCACTGTACTTCCTTTCTTGTACTTCATGATTCTTTACTCCTAAATTAAAGTCCTTTAAATCTGTTCATCAATCAAATTATTTTAATGAATAATCAAAGACATAAAAGTTATACAATTAAGTTTAAGCAAACTTCTTTATTTGTACCAAACAAAAACATCATAAGAGTTTACCTTAATCACGCTAATGACCAAACCAAATCATTAAACGCCATTATAAATAATATAGCAAAAAAGCATAATGAAAATCATGATAGAAAACTCAATCAAATCAAAACAAGAGGCAAGCAACATACAAATTTTATATCGAACATCAAACATCAGTAAAAAACTATGCATACGCAATAAAAATCATATAAACTGAACACAAAATGCAAGCAAAACAACATGTAGACTAGTAAAGGATGGAAACAAGGAAATCTAAGACATCAACAAATAAGAAACAAAAGCAAGCAACATCACATATAACCAAAAGATACTAAAACTAACAACTAATACAGCATGCAAAACCGTACACCTAAAAATCATTATAAACACGTAACCATGCATGCGGTTAAAACCTCATACGAATTAAACAAAACCAAAAACATACGATGCATCTTCTGCCGTAATAAATCTCTAATGAACTCGGCGCAAAACGCAGACAACAATAATCATAATAGCTAATACGACGTTCAAAATCAAAAACATGCAGGCGAATAAATGATTGAAAAACATATGACATAATCGATAACAAAAGCAAAACAACATCATATATATAAATGTAAACCAAATTAAAAGATACTAATGCTAACTAACAACTAATGCAACAATAAAAATTAGCGAAAATAATGAATAGCTAGTGAGAGTAATACCTCATAAAAATTTGTTAGTCGATCGTAAAAAAGGTGAAAAGACTAAGATATATATATATAGTTTTCAGTTTTGCGCGTATTTTATTTTTTAACACTATATTATAAATTGATGGTTTTGATAGTTATCTAATATTTGTTACTTGTGTTTCGGTTTTTATTTAGAAGGAGGTGATTTGCAGTATTTTGACATTTACGTTGTTATTACATCACTTTTGTCACTTTCTCCCCATAAAAGTATAAATAATAATTTTGAGTGTCTAAATAAATTAGTACACATGAATAAATGAACACATATGCTAACATAAGATGATGCGTACGTTTTAAGTGATTAATAAAGTTTGTAAGAAATATACTTAAGATGTTTAGTGAAACTTGTTTTATCAATATAATAATTTCTACACCTTATTTCTCTTGCACATTCATCAGGGTTGTCTCATGAATTTATGAAATCTTTGAGGACCCTGGACGAAAACAGATAATAAGGCTTTTCGATAGGGAATGTTATATATAAATTGTCAACGTTTTTAAGATATAATGCAATTAGTTATCTAAACGTTCTAACATATTACTCATTTAACATATTTTCTCATCTAAATACTTTTTTGTTCGTGAAAAATATATGTACACATGCACATAATTATTAACGGGACAAATTTTGAGGTCCCCAAAAATTTTGAGGCCCTAAACGATCGCTCATCTTACACGCCCTCAAAGACGGCCATGACATTCATCTCATTTCAAAGACAACTATTAAAGTACTCGCGCTTCATTCGTGACGGGCGGGTAACAAAACTCATGAAATGATTTATGGTGATTGGTTATTTAATTAAGTCGATTGCAGAATCCAATTCAAAATATGTAGTTGATTAATGTAATCTGTTTGAGTTTTACGTTTAACTACTATACTTTTTACTTGTTAAAGTACTATATTCTATGAAATCTTATATGCTATGTGCGACCCCGTCCTACTTAGTTTAATTTTTAAGGTAAGTTTTCTTACATGTTTGTGATAGTACATGTAAAAAAACGAAGGAAGAGCATGCCAAAGACTCATGTTTTGATTTATAGTGATTCGGTGTGAGTTATGGATAGATGCAATTTGCCTATAAATGGTGAACCTGTTTTTTTAATTGGTCATTCAGCTTGTGATGTGGCAAGCGCTACATTTCAACATTTTCTAAGGCCATTCACAAAGCATATATGTGGCATACGCATAATGACAAGTTGTCATACGTAAAATTCATTGTGAAACTGCCATATAACGAAAAATTGAAATGTCCTTCGTCTCTGCCCATACACACGTTAAACTGGTGATGCGAGCCCAAAGTCATGACTATATTAATTAAATAATAAAAAAATCTACTCACTTCACACTGCATGAGCTTTTGTTATTTAATGTGTATAAAAAAGTGCAAAATAATTAAATGTCGCACATCTGGTGCTAGTCAGCTTAACTTTGTAAGTTTATGCATTGTAAAAATTTATGTAGTACGGTGATGCTTAGATGTCAATGTATTACAATTAAAAAAAATGCATTGGGATGCCCTAAACAACGTATAAAGGCAATCATTTAGTGCTCGCAAAACATAATTAGTTATTGTTTCTTATCAATGTTAAAATATAATCACAACTAAGGGTGCGTTTGTTATATGGGTTTTGGTTTGAAGTAATGGAATGTCACCTGCATAAGGCTGTTTGGTATAATTATGTAGTCTAATTATGAGGGAATCAGCCCCATAAAGCCATTCCATACGAAAATGGTGTCTTTCAAAATTCATTCATGTACTTTTTCTGCAGCAAAGTTCACAGCCACACAATCATAACATTCTCTCTCATTTATTAATATATATAATAATTTTATATTCTAGTATATTATTATTTTATAACTTTTTAACTTTATTTAAATTTTAAAACAATATAAAATCTTTTATTTTATTTCTAACCTCAATATAATAATATATTTTCTCTCTCCTACTTTTTTCTCAAACCTTTCCCAAATCTTTCAAACCATTCTCAAATCCAAATCCAATTCTAAACCCACCTACAAACCAAACGGGCCCTAAGTACATTATGAGAATGGGAATTAGTTCTTGTAAAACACCCTCGTAAAATAAGAAAGTTAAAACATCATAAAAACTTGCCACGTGTACCAAGCTCTAAAGGGTATAACTGGAAATCCAAACTTATCATTATCCATACTTGTATATGTGTAAATTATCATATATCACAATCTTTTTCTTAAGTATGCATGCTCTTAAACACAACATGTTACACCCCGAAACTAGTTATAAGTATTTTATTACTAAAATGCCATTGTGTTTGTTTGAATATGATATTCAAGAGTTGAAAGACTTTATATGATTGGTTAGTCAATAAATCTTATGTTGAGAAGTCAAACCTATAAATTAATAGTTGTAGGAAGTGTTATGTGCCTTAAGTATTAGAAAATAGGATTTGAGTAACCATTTCTGCCAGATTGGCAAACTTAGTCCAGATTTTTATAAGTCAATGTTTCCCTTGACTTTCCATAAGTTTCTAGTGGTGTGTATGTATGTGTGTGTTGGTGACGTGAGATTGAGAAAACAGGGAAAGACCAAGAACTTTCCTAGTAATCTTTGATGATGATTTAGTGTCCCAATTAAAGAATTAAGTGCCTAGCTTCAATCCCTACAAAGGTATGATGAATAATCCTTAATCAATTAGAGTTAGGGTTTATGAGAAAAATTGAGGGGTTTTAGGTAAAGAGGGGTTTGAGTTAAGTGATAAAGTTATTTATGTTAATGGCTTAAGACCCTTTAATGGGTATTAATCAACTTGGTGATTTTGGAAGTTTTTATTACCATGATCATGATAATGATCATATGCATGTTAGAAATGAGTTTTGATAAGTGTTATGCATTTAGGAAATGGTAAGTGTTAATGATGATTCTTGTTTAGGAATCAAAAGATTTTTGTCATAGGCTCATAGCATATTTGATAAAGTAGCCATGGAATTGAGGTAAGTAATACGTTTATAACTTGTTGTACCTACCACTTTCTATCCCATGCACCTTGCAAATCTGCTCACTGTATACAGTTTATTGTATCCATCACTTTCAACCCCTTCATCATTGTAACTTGTGGCATAGTATGCGTCCGCACTTTCCTTTATGAAGTGTAAGTACGAAATGTTTCCGTAACTGCTCTTCTTTTCGAACTCTTCCCATTCCTGATCATGTAGTTGCAATTGCTGACCTTGCAACTTCTTAATCTACACCTTCAGTTTTTGCATTGATTGTTAATAAGGTATACCAAATTCTAACGGTTAAAGTAAACTTCGTCAATCCAGTTGGGAGGGTCTGTTACAAGATTTTTATTACAAAAATGTCTAAATATCTAAGTATTTTTCAAAGAAAACAATATGTTAACAAATTCCATGAATTATACAAAAGTTATCCAGGAAGGGCAAACAGTTTTTACTCATGTGTATGTGACCTTACCGGGTTAATTACAAGTTTTCGACTATTCTCTAACCGGCCTAAATGTTCCTTTTACTTGTGGACCATATCACTGTTATTTCTGGTTTCGTGTACTCTTATTATTAACAAACTTAGAAAACACGTAGGACAATTAAGCAAAATAAAAAATAAAGGTGTGTTTAGTTGGTGGAAAATACCTCATTTAAAAGATAAAATAAAAAGTCACAAAAAACTGAAACAAAAAAACCTAAAGATGTTTAGTCACCAACTTTTAAGAAATTTTTCAAAGAGTACGAAAATCTCGTTTAATAAAAAAAAATTAGAAAAAAAGAAAAAAAACTAGAATTTTGAAGAGAGTTTTTACTATTTTTCGTTTCTTGTATTTTTCCTTTTGTTTTTCAACACCTCTTGAACTTTTCGGATTTCCAAAAAAAATATAATCTAAACGTGTTATCTTAATTTATAACAATTTTCTAGGAATAAAAACTCTTCCTTTTTTTAAAAAGAAATAGAAATAGAAATAGAAAATTAAAGATATTTTAAACAGTTAAACGCAACCTAAGGGTCTACTTAGTGGATGGGAAATACACTTCTTTTCTATAAAAAGGAAAATTCACACCAAATTGAAAAAACGAAAGTCTATCTACTCACACATTTTTCAAAAGATTTATAAAAAATGAAAATTACCTAAAGCAAAATACAAAGTCGATCACTAGATACAAAAGCCTAACCCACCCAACCAGCATCCCACCATAAGGAGTCGAGTATAGCGAGACAACACATAAACCATGAAAAACTACAAATTAGAATATATTAATTTAGCTTAAACCATAACGCACATAACAAACTTCTATTTTATAAAGTCAAAAGTAAATACGCTTTTCAATTAAAAAAGACTTTTATTGTCATAAGTAAATTTAGGACTTTAGGGTTTGAATAGTTAATAAATAGTTCGAGTTGTTTGTTGTAGCTACCACTTGCTGGACACTTAGAACAAACTATGCTATACATATCGGGTATTGTAAGCATCAAGTATGATGGTTGTCCAACTTCCACGACCAAGTAACATTGATTTTCTTGGATCATCAACTTGATTTGGTCCAATAAAGATCTGACTATCCATACAAGCCCGAGCCTATATGGAAGAAGATTGTAGAAAGTCGTACAATGGTTATAGAAAAATATCTATATAAGTGTTTAGAAGATTGTAGTATCTAATAGTCAAATATCTTGTAGAAATATCTTAAGATCCATGGATCTAGAATATTTCGTGGACAACTATAAATATGTGATGTAGTGAAGAATTTGTAAAGCATCAAGTAAAGTTCAAGCAATAAAGTTGCATTGTAAACTTTCTCTTAAACGTTCTTCTCTTCATCTAATATAAGCCTAAAAGGCTCTCGTGTTTCCAAAAAATTGGTATAAAAGCCAAGCATAATGAACTTATTCCAATTTCCTCCTCTTACTAAACACAATTATGGTAGTTGGTGCATTCGAATGAAGGAGTTACTGGGTTCACATGATGTGTGGGAGATAGTACAGAAAGGTATTGAAAAATTTGATGATGAAAGTTCCTTAGGTACCGATCAAAGGGGGCAATTGCTAAAAGCAAGAAAGAATGATCAAAGTGCTTTTACACTCATTTATCAATGTCTTGATGATGCGTTGTTTGAGAAAGTTTCAAATGCAACAACTTCTAAGGAAGCATGAGAATTCCTTTAAGTGGTTTCGAAAGGAATTGATAAGGTGCAAAAGGTACCCCTTCAAACTCTTAGAGGAGAGCTCGAAAAACTCCATATGAAGGAATTCGAAACTATTCAGATTATTCACTCGTGTCTTGACCATTTCAAACAAAATGAAGAGAAATGGTGAAAGCATGTTACAAAACAGGATTTGTGATTATAAACTACACTATAACTTTACCAGGTTTCAAAACAAAAGAAAACAGTAATTAACATTGTTTTCCCTAATTCAACATTGAATCCAAAATACAACTTTCAAACAAATAAATCATAAAATATAAAATAGTAGAATACGAAAAATAGATTTTGACTAAAAACAATTAGATCATTAAGTATAATCATATTCTGTTATCCGTAAAACAACAACTTTAGACAGAGTCGTTTTACAAAACATGATTTTAAGAAATAGAACACACAAAGATTATTGCCATGATCCAAGCATTTCATAAGCAAGATATAAAATCAACGTTTAACCTAACTATTAAATAACGGAAATCTCATAAGAAAACTAATCAAACAACATTATAAAATCAATAGATACTAATCCTAAAAACTAAAACATTCGAAAGCGAGCATCAAACATAACCAAAATCACCATGCATCCGCAGTAAAAATCTTATGAACTGAACACAAAACGCAAGTAAGAATACAGATATTCAAGATCTACTAATACTACATTCAATATAAAAAACATGTTGCCGAATAAACGATTATAAGACAAATAACACCAAAATGGCTATAAATGATTCTAAAACATAAGCAAACAACTTTTATCTATAACCAAAAGATACTAAAAATCATCACAAATTAACACGTAAACCATCATGCAGTTAAAACTTCATACAAACAAAATCAAAATCTTATTAAATTGAGCATCAAAAATAACCAAAAAACATGATGAGCATCGATGTGCAATAAAGTTAAAAAAAACTCTTATGAGCTCGACACAAAACACATGCAGCAATGTAGATAATCAAGATATACTAATCATAATAGTTTTACCTTAAGATTTGTTGATCGTAACAAAAACTAATGACTAAGATATATATAGGACTTTCACGAGACGAGGTTTCACATTTTTTAGTTTTACTTTTCCTTAATTGTCGCTCAAGTTTTGGTACATTGTTAAAATATTATGTTTTAACATTATGATGTTACAAAATTGATGTTCTTGATGATACATACTCATCTGATATTTGTTACTTATTCGATTTTGATTTTGATGAATATAAATGGAAATATAGGTTAACATAAGATGATGTGTCTACCATTTTATAAGGTTTTTTTTCTTTTTTTTTCCTATTATTATTATTATTGTTGTTGTTGTTATTATTATTATTTTATTATTATTATTTTATTTTTATTTGAACCATAAAAATTTACATGAAGTTGGATGGGAGTCTAGACACAAACTGTGCTTCCACTCCTTTCTGAATACAAAAACTAATTCCATGGAAGATAAAAACACCACTTTTAGCATTATTTGAGTGGCTACTGGCAATAGACTTAATTCGTGAAAGTACGTCGAAAGCATTTGTATCGAATTCCCCGAATGTAGAAAAAGCAAATGGTATGAACTTGTATCCGTTGTCCTCACATTTAGACGCATACTTTCTCTTTTTCTTCTCCACAGTATTGTGCAAGGCTACCCCAGGAGACCATGAAGTCACCCCAACACCAGCAAATGGAGAGATACCGGTCACATCCAAGCATGCATCTTTACCTTGAAGCCAATTAAATAATAGCAAGTCTGCAGGTNGAGCATCGATGTGCAATAAAGTTAAAAAAAACTCTTATGAGCTCGACACAAAACACATGCAGCAATGTAGATAATCAAGATATACTAATCATAATAGTTTTACCTTAAGATTTGTTGATCGTAACAAAAACTAATGACTAAGATATATATAGGACTTTCACGAGACGAGGTTTCACATTTTTTAGTTTTACTTTTCCTTAATTGTCGCTCAAGTTTTGGTACATTGTTAAAATATTATGTTTTAACATTATGATGTTACAAAATTGATGTTCTTGATGATACATACTCATCTGATATTTGTTACTTATTCGATTTTGATTTTGATGAATATAAATGGAAATATAGGTTAACATAAGATGATGTGTCTACCATTTTATAAGGTTTTTTTTCTTTTTTTTTCCTATTATTATTATTATTGTTGTTGTTGTTATTATTATTATTTTATTATTATTATTTTATTTTTATTTGAACCATAAAAATTTACATGAAGTTGGATGGGAGTCTAGACACAAACTGTGCTTCCACTCCTTTCTGAATACAAAAACTAATTCCATGGAAGATAAAAACACCACTTTTAGCATTATTTGAGTGGCTACTGGCAATAGACTTAATTCGTGAAAGTACGTCGAAAGCATTTGTATCGAATTCCCCGAATGTAGAAAAAGCAAATAGTATGAACTTGTATCCGTTGTCCTCACATTTGGATGCATACTTTCTCTTTTTCTTCTCCACAGCATTGTGCAAGGCTACCCCAGGAGACCATGAAGTCACCCCAACACCAGCAAATGGAGAGATACCGGTCACATCCAAGCATGCATCTTTACCTTGAAGCCAATTAAATAATAGCAAGTCTGCAGGTCACAGCTCATTCCCATCCTCTGAAAGGAACCCCATAGGAGCCTCCTTAGATACCATGATCCCAACCTTATCATCATCATCATCATCATCATCATTATTATTATTATTATTATTATTATTATTATTATTATTATTATTATTATTATTATTATTTTTCAACCAAATGTCTCATTTGGAAAATCAAAATAAAATCCTAACCCCTATGATTAAGAAAAATTCAATTTGATTAAGTGTCTAATTAATCATACATTGTCAAACAAAAAGTATTTTTACGCTTATTTTTACTATTTATAATACCTGTGCACGCACAGGGTTTTTAAAATTTTGTTTTGATTATGTATTATTTTCGATTAATAAATGAATCACTTAACATGTTTCAATTGCTTTTACTTGGTGAACTAAAAATAAAAAATCATATGTATATATGTTATAATCTACCTATTATTTTAGGAGAATGCTATTGGATTATAAATTATATTTTATTATTCAAGCAAAATCACATGATAATACTTGACTTGCATGACATGTTAGTGATATATGCTTTTAGTTTTGCAAACTCATGCTATCAATTTACGATGTATTTTGTAATTGTGGTCTTTCTTTTATTTATATTTTCGTTAAAATATGTAGCATATTTAGATAGCTTTGAAAATTGATTTATTTCCTTGATTATGAATAACCGTCATACTATGCTTACTAATGTACCTTTTTGTTTAGAAAATTACATTTTTATAAGTTTGTGCTATTTACTTCTCATATTTGATCATAAAATTACCAAATTAACATAGATGTTTACGCTATAGCTTCTTTATTACATAAAGAGAAACAAAAAAAGATGTGATGGGTAGAACTCAAATTTAATCTTACATTTATGTCTAATATGTAAAAATAATTTTTCTCTAATACCCAACTATATAAGGAAATTATAATTACTTGTATAAATAAATTATAAATGCATGAAAAAAATGACAAAGAGTACATTCACAAGTCTTTTAGGATTGTTTGAATTCTTACCGACATTTCACTTTAGTTCAACTTTCTTTACAATTGGCCTAGATCATCAAGGTAAAAGACACCCATATTTTAGACCGTTGGTTGATACCCATAGTGTTATTAATGACAGCAAACACCTGCTAAGTTTCATATCACAGTAACTCGTGCTTACCATTTGATATTTAGATTCCAGTTACTAACAATTTAGCCGTATTTAATATTCAAACCCGTGTACGCATAAATTAAACTTTTAAATAGAATAACATGGGTCCTTATTTAGAAAATATATATTCTAATGGATGAAAGTCTACAACTAACAATATTAAAACTAATTCGCATATTACAAAATTTTGTAATTTAAATAGATGAAAGTCTGAAATTAATACTAATACTCATGTCATTTTAAACAAAGTTTATATTATAAAGTATAAGGGGTATAAAGTGTAAGGGGTTATTCGTGTTTTTCTAAATTTATTAAAAAACATGGAAACTTTTAATTTTACACTTTACTCCATATGTTTTATTTAAAATTCAACCACTAAAGTTTTATTAATTACTTCATCTTTTTTTAAGTTTTTGTTTTCATAAATTTGACACCTATATTTTTAGGCATTTTTTTTCCTAACCAAATTTCTCCACCAAATTTATTAAGTTTGACCAAAATCAATTTAATTTTGACTTTCTATTGACCAATCACGTTGCTCGATTTCGCCTACATGGCAAAATCGAGCTCTCCTATTAGTCCAATTTTTTTTTCAATGAGAAGGGATTTGCAAAAACACTCCGAAATGATGTAATTCTTTTATTATATAAAAGATAAGACATGTTCAGTGCGCAAGCTTATAAGCTTTATTTGGTTGACAAACAACTCTGTTCAAAATAGAGATATGAAGTGTTATCAAACAATTATATAAATATTATTTTGGCAACAGGGGCGGTGCTGAGAACGTCAAAAAAAAAATTAGGCCTGGCACGGAAAGAAAAAAAAGTGCCCCTATATTATAATATCCATAGACCATAAAATGGGTTGGGCCTAGTACATATAATGGGTATATAAAATTTTAGTGCCCTTTATTGGGTTGGGCCCGGCTCGGTTGCTGATGGTGCGCCGCCTCAAAACCGGCCCTGTTTGGCAAATGCTTCGGTACATTTTTACAAAAAGTTCAGAATAAAACTAACTAAATAAATGCTTTAAGCAAAAATATAAATCGTTCAAGCACCACGCATTATTTGAGCTAATGTTCATAAACATTTTTGGATAGTCGACTAAATGATTTTTAACATGCAGAACAGAAGTTCCTCATCTTTAGAATCCAGCATGCGTGGTGACGTTTACTTTTCTTGATATGATACCATGACTTAGAAAATTCCGCCTTGTCGTAGATAGAGATGTTGTGTCTAAGGCTAGAAGAATCTCATCCTCTTCCAAACCAACAGAAGTAGCTTTCATTGACAAACACATTTTTGATAATTCCATCGACTATGTTTGGCAACAAGCGTTTTGGAGTGTTTAGGAGCGATAAGCGGTAAGCATTTGCTTGTTTGGCAACACCTTAACAAGCATTGAAAACATGGCCAACTGCTCCAATCTTAAATGCTTCTTGAAGAAACGATAAGCGACAAGCGACAAGCGATAAGAATTTGTTTGTTTTTACACTTTATAATTTAGTTACAACTACGTTACCAAACATGTTTTAAAAACAAACAACTACTGCTTACTGCTAACTGCTACCACTACTGTTTACTGCTTGTTGTTACTGGTACGTGTCGCCAAACATAGCCTAATCTCTTACTTTGAGCAGGTCCAAGATCAAACTCATGAAATTTAATAACGTGAAGTAGATATGGAAATTTAATAACAAATGGATCATTTTGTTATGTTTAGTTACATTTCAAATGGTCAAACAGGAAAAGCCAAAAGCTTAGCTAAAAGACTAAACTAGTCAAACGGGTTGAATAGGTCAAACGGGTAGAAAATCACGTAAATTTGTAACTTGAAGGAACATACCAAAAGCAACGATATCACAATGTCAATTAATAATCAGAATCTAGTTTAAGACTCAGCTGCTCAAGTATAGTTTCCATACTTAAGCATCATCGGTACATGCAAAATGTTGCTCCTGTATCTCAAATTAAAAAATAAAAATAAAAAATAGATAATAATAATAATAATAATAATAATAATAATAATAATAATAATAATAATAATAATAAAACTTGAGATTCAGATGTAATCATGAGAGAATATACTAGATCATACCAAATGTAATAGATGTGATTCTATTAGACCCGTTTCCCGGATACAAATAGGCCATGCCCTGGATGAACTAACTAAGACTTAATGTGATTGGTTAGTCAACGGAAGTTACGTAGTGGTCAAACCCGATAGTCTAAGTATGTATAATTTGGTTATGGAAAGTATGTTGTGCCACATCTAGAAAAGAAATAAACTTCAAGGACTTAAGTTGCCAAGAACTAAAAGTGTTATATTATGTAGTGTGGCCAAAATAGAAGAAAAGGGAATTGAAGGACCTTTCTTACCTAAGAACCAAACTTGTCCAAGTAACTAGAAAATATCTAGTTAAATGGAGGCTTCTAGAGAAATGGAGAGGAGATGAGNTATTCAAGATCTACTAATACTACATTCAATATAAAAAACATGTCGCCGAATAAACGATTATAAGACAAATAACACCAAAATGGCTATAAATGATTCTAAAACATAAGCAAACAACTTTTATCTATAACCAAAAGATACTAAAAATCATCACAAATTAACACGTAAACCATCATGCAGTTAAAACTTCATACAAACAAAATCAAAATCTTATTAAATTGAGCATCAAAAATAACCAAAAAACATGATGAGCATCGATGTGCAATAAAGTTAAAAAAAACTCTTATGAGCTCGACACAAAACACATGCAGCAATGTAGATAATCAAGATATACTAATCATAATAGTTTTACCTTAAGATTTGTTGATCGTAACAAAAACTAATGACTAAGATATATGTAGGACTTTCACGAGACGAGGTTTCACATTTTTTAGTTTTACTTTTCCTTAATTGTCGCTCAAGTTTTGGTACATTGTTAAAATATTATGTTTTAACATTATGATGTTACAAAATTGATGTTCTTGATGATACATACTCATCTGATATTTGTTACTTATTCGATTTTGATTTTGATGAATATAAATGGAAATATAGGTTAACATAAGATGATGTGTCTACCATTTTATAAGGTTTTTTTTTTCTTTTTTTTTCTATTATTATTATTGTTGTTGTTGTTGTTGTTGTTATTATTTTATTATTATTATTATATTTTTATTTGAACCATAAAAATTTACATGAAGTTGGATGGGAGTCTAGACATAAACTGTGCTTCCACTCCTTTCTGAATACAAAAACTAATTCCATGGAAGATAAAAACACCACTTTTAGCATTATTTGAGTGGCTACTGGCAATAGACTTAATTCGTGAAAGTACGTCGAAAGCATTTGTATCGAATTCCCCGAATGTAGAAAAAGCAAATGGTATGAACTTGTATCCGTTGTCCTCACATTTAGACGCATACTTTCTCTTTTTCTTCTCCACAGTATTGTGCAAGGCTACCCCAGGAGACCATGAAGTCACCCCAACACCAGCAAATGGAGAGATACCGGTCACATCCAAGCATGCATCTTTACCTTGAAGCCAATTAAATAATAGCAAGTCTGCACGTCACAGCTCATTCCCATCCTCTGAAAGGAACCCCATAGGAGCCTCCTTAGATACCATGATCCCAACCTTATCATCATCATCATCATCATCATTATTATTATTATTATTATTATTATTATTATTATTATTATTATTATTATTATTATTATTATTATTATTATTTTTATTTTTCAACCAAATGTCTCATTTGGAAAATCAAAATAAAATCCTAACCCCTATGATTAAGAAAAATTCAATTTGATTAAGTGTCTAATTAATCATACATTGTCAAACAAAAAGTATTTTTACGCTTATTTTTATAAGACATGTTCAGTGCGCAAGCTTATAAGCTTTATTTGGTTGACAAACAACTCTGTTCAAAATAGAGATATGAAGTGTTATCAAACAATTATATAAATATTATTTTGGCAACAGGGGCGGTGCTGAGAACGTCAAAAAAAAATTAGGCCTGGCACGGAAAGAAAAAAAAGTGCCCCTATATTATAATATCCATAGACTATAAAATGGGTTGGGCCTAGTACATATAATGGGTATATAAAATTTTAGTGCCCTTTATTGGGTTGGGTCCGGCTCGGTTGCTGATGGTGCGCCGCCCCAAAACCGGCCCTGTTTGGCAAATGCTTCGGTACATTTTTACAAAAAGTTCAGAATAAAACTAACTAAATAAATGCTTTAAGCAAAAATATAAATCGTTCAAGCACCACGCATTATTTGAGCTAATGTTCATAAACATTTTTGGATAGTCGACTAAATGATTTTTAACATGCAGAACAGAAGTTCCTCATCTTTAGAATCCAGCATGCGTGGTGACGTTTACTTTTCTTGATATGATACCATGACTTAGAAAATTCCGCCTTGTCGTAGATAGAGATGTTGTGTCTAAGGCTAGAAGAATCTCATCCTCTTCCAAACCAACAGAAGTAGCTTTCATTGACAAACACATTTTTGATAATT
>LBNU01008388.1:25857-50857 GCA_014162995.1 Artemisia annua
GGAATCGAACCCTGGTCGCTTGGGTGAGAGTGGAAGGACGCACCAGCTGCGCTGGTGCATACCTTCAATCTTATAATGCAAAATTTAATATATACCCCTTATTTGCTTCAGTCCAGTTCATTTAATAAAAAGGGTCAAATAGGATTTTGACCTGCCATTTAAAGGGTTATATGAACCGGTCAAGAAAAAGTAAAAGTACCTCCGGACTCGTTTTTTTCGTGCTCTTTCCAATGGTTTGCTCGGAAAATACTTTTGACTTCGTCTTGGCCTCGTATTTTAGCGATCTTTCCGTATCTCGTGCTCGTTTTTATAGTTTTGGCTCGGTTTTTGTCCTTTTTTCACATATCCATACCTGCACAACCAAAAACACAAAAACAACATATATTTGGCATTTTAGGTCGGTTTTTGGTCATTTTGGGTCTTAATTTGGTCACGAAAAGGTATGTGTTTAAGCACATACCAATGAGAATGTATGAGTGTGTGTGTTCGGTTATGAGAAAAAGGTGATGGTCCAAGAATAGAAGAGATTAAGGTCCCTAGCTAGAGATTAACCATAAACAAACACATCCATCATGTAAGTAACTTTTTATCTTGATTCTAATAAGGATTATAGATCTTGAGGTAAGTGGGTGTTCATCATGTGATCAAGGCATGATCATATGATGATTTAGATAAGAAGTTAATGATGTTGATGGGTTATGCAAACCCTTGTTTATGGTACTGATTTATTGTGTTGTTCTAATTGTAAAGATTGATGATGACCTAGGATGAGGAAGATGACGACGATGATGATGATGATGATGATGATGATGATGATGATGATGATGATGAAAATGATGTCTTGGTAGTTTAGCTTGGATGATCAAGGTAAGTAACTATAGTTATTACATGTTTAATATGTATGTTCTCATATATGTGATAATGAATGAGGTTGTAGGATTTACTCTTGGAATAGTGAGTTTGTTGGATAGGAGATTTGCTTAGTGAGATTTTGCAAGTGTTAGTTGTTGATCTTGGAATTACTAAGGTATGTTTTATGATTGTTATGTGTACAAGTTCATATGATGATGTGTATAAATAATGGTAATGGTTGTCGGGTATGAAGATGAGGTTGATGTCAATGGGTTAAGATTTTCAATATGTGTTCATGTTACACATGTGTGATTGGAAGTATTAATCATGTATTAACTTGGCTACTTACTAAGCAAAAGCTTACATTTCAGTGTTGCAATATTTTGTAGGTTATGTGTGTTAGAGATGCCATAGTTTGGATTAAGGCTTAAGGGTTGGAAGAGCGGATCTTGAAGGTAGAAATGCATTTTAGGAGCTTAGTATAGAATACCGAGCTCAATATCAAAGTTGTGCTCTGATGGTCTTTCAACAGTTTATAAATGTGTCTTCAAGTGTTAAAACCACAGTCACATGGAACGAGGTTTGCTTTGGTACGAAAACGAGAAACGGGAACGCGGTTCGTTAAGTCCTTAAAATTTGGTACGAAGGGGGTAGGCTCATTTCGGTACGCTCCGGTTTGCTTCGGTTCGATTTACCATATATTTTGGTATGATTTACCCAATTTGGTACAATCTACCATATTATACTTAATACATATATAAGTTTTAATAGGTATTTATATAAAGGTACTTTATATACATATTTAAGAACTTTTATTAATGTTATTATTATATTTAATATTTTTAATTGTATATTTTATATAAATATTTGAGTTAAGTCCACTTATTTTCTTGGCCCATTTGTGTGAGGCCCAAAAAAAGAACAAAGACTAGACCATTTAGTTTAATAGACCTTTAAGTTAATAACAACAACACATATTCCTATCAGCCGTCACCCTTTTCTTCCCTCCTTCAACAGTTACCATCTTCTTCCCTCCTTCAACAGTCACCATCTTCTTCATTCCTTTAACAGAGTTTTCACAGGAAAAACCATCACCACGAAAATCATAACACCAGAAATGGATTCAAGGTACAAAATCATAACACCAGAAACGGAATGCGGAAAGTGGCGATCACGGTCGCGATCCCGAGCGATCAAGGTCGTGATTGTACCGCGTTTCGGTACGAACGATCTAGAATGGAGGAACGCGGCATAGTCAGCATTCCTGTGACTATGGGATTAAAACGTATGTCATGTTCGTAGTAGTGATTTGAAATTTTGAATGTCAAACGGTATGTTATGGAAATGGTTAAGTGTTATTGAGTAGTTTAAAGGTGTGTTTGGGTAAATGCATGATTTTACCCATTTTGAGTTGTAAACGGGTCAAAGATCATGGACATGAATATTTATGTTAAATTAATGATTTCTGGAAGGTTTGACGTAATATGGAAGTGGTATAGGTCGTATGTTATGAAAATGGGTCAAAACGGGTTTTAGCACAAAACCTGCCAAGTTGTAAAGTACGTTTTCGGAAGTCTTTGAGACCACGTTTATACATTTCTATGTGTTTTATATTGTGTTCATAAATTCTGGAAGTCTTGATGTCATGTTATGTTATAGAGGTCGTTTTTCGGAAAATGTGTCAAAAGTGCACAAAAGGGTTATTCATAAAAAGGGGATGTTTGTGACAAGGTGAATTTTAACCCATTTTGGGTCAAGAATTTTGAGATAATATATATGGTATATTTTTAGTTCAATATGTTTTGCATGTGTTTAAATATAGGTTTAAAGTGTTTATTTAATGTTTAAAGGTGTTACGGGTCAAATGGATCAATACGGCACAAGAGGGGTTAGTGCACAAGAGGATAGTAGTGCACATAAGGGGGGGCTCCTTAGTGCATAAGAGAGTAATAGTGCGCAAGAGGACTCCTTAGTGCGCAAAAGGGTATTAGTGTACATAAAAGGGGGGCTCCTTAGTGTACAAGAGGGGTTTTTCAGTTTTTGGTCATTTACTTTATTTTGTATAAAACCAACCGTGGCTCGTTGGAAGTTGTGTCACCCGTCATTTCAAATGTAATTGAATATAGTTTCATTTAAAATAGTTTAAAGGTATGAATGTTTATAGATTTATGCATTATAACTTGTATATTGGGTAAATATGACATTTTTAGATTTATCTTGGGTAAATATGAAATTAACCCAAGAAAAAATATGTGCCCGTTAATGCTCATTTAACTTTTAAATGAACCATACATGCACATTTAAAAAATATGATAGTAATATAAAAATTATCCAAATCTTTTTAGTACAAATTAGCCCATAAATAAAGGGGATTGATTTGCACATCATTTTTTTTATAAACACACCACTTTGTACAACATCGTGAGGCGCAGAGAGTACACAGTACAACACTGTAATGCACAGAGTTTGGTGCAAGAATAAAAAAAAGTTGGTGTGCAAATCACTCCCATGAATAAATAGCCCATTTGTAAATTGCCACCTCTAGAAACAAGTATTAACAAATTAACAAAAGTTGAAGGACAAACAAAAGCAAAAATTTTAAAAAGTTTCATAACCTCCTCTCCAGGAAACCCAATTTCCATATAACAAAACACACACACAAACACCAAACAACAAATCGTAAGGTATATTTTCTCTCATTATACGATTTAATAATCGCCTTTTAGATATGTCAAACTGTTATTCATCACATAGTTGAACATTAGTTGTTATCTTGTAATTGCAATTAGTTATTTGTTTTGATCATCAGCATACGGATTGGATATCTATGATATATAAAGAATGTTTGTTATTTGTTTCATATCGTGCTTTTGTTTGCTAAAATAGGGACGTTTGCTCGGTTTTTATAATTTGCTGCTAATCTCACAATATTTAACTCTATGAACAGATTTGAAAGACTATAATCCGGGACAAAAGATAAGTTTAGAATCATGAAGTACAAGAAAGGAAGTATAGTGGAGGTATTAGCTAAGGACGAGTTCTGCAACGATTTTTGGCGTTGTGCGCAGATAGTTTCTAGGAACGGGCACAATTACACGGTCAGTTATGACGTGTATCCTGGTTTTACTGACGAGGAAGATGTCGAGCATTTATCCGGGAAGTTTATTAGACGTTGTCCTCCTATGGTGGAAATGTCAGAACGTTGGGTTCCGGGTGATGAAGTTGAAGTGTTTCACGATCTTTCATGGAAGATGGCGATTGTTTTGGAGGATTGTTCTTGGAACCGTTATGTAGTCAGAGTTGTTGGGTCTTTGGAAGAGCTGGAAGTAACCAAATCAGAACTTCGTGCGCGACAAACATATCAAAACGGTGAATGGGTTGATGCAAATTGTGCCAAGCAACGGAAGTATTATGGTGTATTACCTAAAGAAAATGCTGCAATATTGGATTTCTACTTGAATGATATATGCTTTGATGCTCAGAACAACGACAACTTGAAGGAGTCGGGTATCTTTTCCTCTAAAACGCGGAAACGAGCATTACCCTGCTTTTATACTCACGACGAGGAGAATAAAGAACGTCCACTGAAATTCAGAGTGTCTGGAAAACAGGGTAGGCGTCTGATAGTGCTGGGAACATCAGCGGAAAAGGTAGTTGATGTTATTAATAGTAAAGACATGAAAGAAGTAATAAATGGAATCAATGGATCTGAAACTGATAGTGTCGTGAGTTCTAGTGGTAGTTGTAGCACTAATGGCTATAAGCCGTATGATATGCATTGTAGAACAGGTCATGACAGTGATGCAGAGTCTACTTGTCAATCGGGATACCATGAAGACACTGGGATTTACCATGGAGACGCAGAGATTTACCATGGAGACACTGATCAATTCGACACCGACGAGGCATGGGCGGATGAAATTCATAGACAAGAGTTGGATGCATATCGTTCTACATTGGAGGCTTTTTATGCATCAGGACCTTTAACCTGGGAAAAGGAAACAATGGTAACAGACCTTCGTTTATCACTCCATATATCAAATGANTGTGAGGCACAAAGAGTACACAGTACAACATTGTAATGCACAGAGTTTGGTACAAGAATAAATAGCCCGTTTGTAAATTGCCACCTCTAGAAACAAGTATTAACAAATTAACAAAAGTTGAAGGACAAACAAAAGCAAAAATTTAAAAAAGTTTCATAACCTCCTCTCCAGGAAACCCAATTTCCATATAACAAAACACACACACAAACACCAAACAACAAATCGTAAGGTATATTTTCTCTCATTATACGATTTAATAATCGCCTTTTAGATATGTCAAACTGTTATTCATCACATAGTTGAACATTAGTTGTTATCTTGTAGTTGCAATTAGTTATTTGTTATGATCATCAGCATACGGATTGGATATATGATATATAAATAATGTTTGTTATTTGTTTCATATCGTGCTTTTGTTTGCTAAAATAGGGACGTTTGCTCGCTTTTTATAATTTGTTGCTAATCTCACAAGAAAGGTAAGTTTAGAATCATGAAGTACAAGAAAGGAAGTATAGTGGAGGTATTAGCTAAGGACGAGTTCTGCAACGATTTTTGGCGTTGTGCGCAGATAGTTTCTAGGAACGGGCATAATTACACTGTTAGTTATGACGTGTATCCTGGCTTTACTGATGAAGGAGACGTGGAGCATTTATCTGCAAAGTTTATTAGACCTTGTCCTCCTATGGTGGAAATGTCAGAACGTTGGGTTCCGGGTGATGAAGTTGAAGTGTTTCACGATCTTTCATGGAAGATGGCGATTGTTTTGGAGGATTGTTCTTGGAACCGTTATGTAGTCAGAGTTGTTGGGTCTTTGGAAGAGTTGGAAGTAACCAAATCAGAACTTCGTGCACGACAAAAATATCAAAACGGTGAATGGGTTGATGCAAATTGTGCCAAGCAACGGAAGTATTATGGTGTATTACCTAAAGAAAATGCTGCAATATTGGACTTCTACTTGAAAGATATCTGCTTAGATGTTCTGAACAACGACAACTTGAAGGAGTCGGGTATCTTTTCCTCTAAAATGCGGAAACGAGCATCACCCTGCTTTTATACTCAAGACGAGGAGAATGAAGAACGTCCACTGAAATTCAGAGTGTCTGGAAAACAGGGTAGGCGTCTGATAGTGCTGGGAACATCAGCAGAAAAGGTAGTTGATGTTATTAATAGTAAAGACTTGAAAGAAGTAATAAATGGAATCAATGGATCTGAAACTGATAGTGTCGTGAGTTCTAGTGGTAGTTGTAGCACTAATGGCTATAAGCAGTATGATATGCATTGTAGAACAGGTCATGACAGTGATGCAGAGTCTACTTGTCAATCGGGATACCATGAAGACACTGGGATTTACCATGGAGACGCAGAGATTTACCATGAAGACCCTGATCAATCCGACACTGTTGAGGCATGGGCGGAGGAAATTCATAGACAAGAGTTGGATGCATATCGTTCTACATTGGAGGCTTTTTATGCATCAGGACCTTTAACCTGGGAAAAGGAAACAATGGTAACAGACCTTCGTTTATCACTCCATATATCAAATGATGAGCATTTGTTTATGCTAAGAAACTTAATATCTGCATCTAGTAGTTGTCATAATAGGTGACAAGCAAACCGGTTGGTAAAATTCATTTTTTTTCTGTTGTTGTTTCCCTTGTCGTAATTGTAAGAAGCGTATGTAAATTTCTCTTCTAGCGTTATAGTGAAACATGTGTATTACATAGAGAATAAAATCAATGATTTTGAGCTTATTTGCTAGGTCTTCACCCAAATTTACGTTATCTAAGGAGGTTATTTAGTTTATGCCTACTCTGCTATATATGCTTCTGTATGTGACTAGTTATTTTACGTGTTTCTTTGGTCTGGATTTCATGAATATTATGTGGTATAACTCAATAAATTAAGATGGTTTTACCACTACCATAAGGCGTCATTTATGGTTCATTTTTTGGGTATTATTAATGCATACCGTTCATTTTCAGGGCCAAAGTACTGGCTTGAACACCTTGCTTCTGCATCAGTTAATTGATGTCGGGACAATGTGAGAAGGGCAGAGTCACTTATGCTACATTTGGTATGTTCCGGTATAGTCTCACAAGATTATATCTGACTATATATGTGTAAGTTTCAAATGTTGTTTTCTTGAGAGGTACAGGAGCATTATTTTGCAGCATCTGATGACGCTCAGTTATGGAAAGCGTATTTGAGCTGAACAGGTAAGCTTTATGCTCCGTATTAGTTTCATTTCTATTTGACATTGTGGTGTCTTTGCTTTCGGTGAGTTCCTTCTAGTTAGAGTTGGCTGGGGGAACCGGTTAATGGGTCAGAACTTAAAATGAGTTAAAATGGATGAGGTCATGTTAGGACAGTTAGGTCGACCTGACACTTTCGTCCAATTAGAGCAAACAATGATTGGGTTACATATGACTAGAATAACTAAGTCACTATTTAGTTTATATACTGTCTATCCATTTGTATTACACTTAGGTGATTTTGACCCGTTTGATATGTTCAACCCATCCACCTAATTCTTTCTTTTAGCTAAGTTTTTGGCTTTTCCTTCTGTAAGAGATACAACTAACAACTAAACACAGTGACCCTTTTATCCGCAAGTGGATCGAGAATGACATATCTAGTACAAGCTGTTATATTACATGTGTTTGTTCTTGTGCTTGCTCAAAGTAAGATATTATCCTATCTTTGTGTATTGTCCAACGACTCTTTTAAGTTTCAAGCTATACATAAGCTTTCTGACCTGACCTGCACAGCAACCAACTCTTCTAATTTATGAATTCATGTCAAGAAATGTGAATGTCACCATGTATGTTGGATTCTAAAGACTAGGAACTTCTGTTGTGCGATTATATCCATGAAGAAACTTGTCGATTAAGGTTAATGTTGTAAGCTTCGTGAAGCAAGCATAAAGATAATTTGTTTAACTATGCAAAATATTCATGAACATCTGCTCAAACAATGATGGGTGCTTGTAATGAATCGAAGATCATTATTCATATGATTGTATATATTTATCTTATATAAATGTTTCTTTTGTAAAGTATATGAGACTTTGCTTTCTGATGTTGTATACTTGTATGTGCATGATTCTCAACTTTATCTTAGTTGTCCGCTATCAGATGGTGTGATCTTATGAATCCTTGATGTCATTGAAATCAAACAGCTAAACAAGTTATATAGTAAACCTGTCAGATGAACCAAGAACACGCCGAAATTATCCTGTGTTTAACCACTTAATCTCAGGTTGCTAGGCTAACTTAGTTTAAATGTTTTTATCAGCCACTTTGTATTGCGATGCGATAAAGTCAACGGTACCCAATCCCGTCTTTCACAGAGGATGTGAGATGTTGACGAGGTGACCCCTATCCGAAGGTAGAGAGGTTGTTTCATAGGACCTCCGACCTTTTTGCAAGGACCATTCTTAATATGTTTATGGTCCTTTTTGCAAGGACCATTCTTAATATGTTTATGGTCATCATCTACGTTACTTGTTGATACACACGTAAAAAGCTTCAGGGACCATTCTTCAATTCCTCAACTTTCTATAAGCGCACTAGCCAACATTCAAACAATGCAAAAATCAACCCTCATACATATATAATATCCAACTAACCAATATGCTTTGGTGGGTCTCCGAGATCCTTTCGATGACCTATGTTGTGTTGAAGGGATATCTATATAATCCGATCGATTGCGTAAAGCCCGCGGTAGCAGCGGAACCGGGGAAAGTATACAGAAAAGACAGTTCTTTTCTATTATATTAGTATTAATTCATATTAATTCATATTAGATTAGTCTTAGTTAGTGATCCCGGCTTACTGAGTCCTTTCTTCCATGATGAACTGTTGGCGCCAGTCCTACATTTTGTCTCTGTGGACCCAGGAGAAAGGGGGCTCGGCGGGAAGAGGATATCAACCAACCAACTTACAAACCACCATTCATTAATCAATGGAAGATAGAACAGCCAACATTATAGCAATAACATCAATCATAAACNATATTAGTATTAATTCATATTAATTCATATTAGATTAGTCTTAGTTAGTGATCCCGGCTTACTGAGTCCTTTCTTCCATGATGAACTGTTGGCGCCAGTCCTACATTTTGTCTCTGTGGACCCAGGAGAAAGGGGGCTCGGCGGGAAGAGGATATCAACCAACCAACTTACAAACCACCATTCATTAATCAATGGAAGATAGAACAGCCAACATTATAGCAATAACATCAATCATAAACTTAATCACACTCATCATAATCACAAGAATCATTTTCCATCTAACCGAGCCGTTTTTCTTAGTACTTGGTGCATCACCGGCTGGAATCATTGCAATCGCGGTCATTTACATCCTGCGTTTTACACCCGGTGACAAGTACACGAGACTTGTATGGCTTCAGAAGGCAAAGAGCTTCGTATCGAGTATAGTTTCTTAAGAAAAGTGGCTGGACTGCCTACGAAATTCCGTTTAAAAGAGCTAGAAGATGCTACTGGTAATTATAGTAAGCTGATTGGCAAATGGCAAAGGTGCTTCAGGGTCCGTTTTTAAAGGAAGGTTATGTGACGGTACGGAGATCGTCGTTAAAAGGATACAACATGGCGAGGAAAAAGGCGGGAAAGAATTTCGATCTGAAATAGCTGCTATTGCTAGTGTGCAACATCTGAATTTAGTACGTTTATTTGGTTGTTGTGTTGAGAATAATAATGTTTATTATCTTGCTTACGATTTTATTCCAAATGGGTCTTTAGGGAACTGGATATATAGCAGTTCTCGAGGTTTCTTGTTGTGGAAGCAACGTTTGAAAGTGGCGTGTGATGTTGCTAAAGCGTTGGCTTACTTGCATCATGATTGTAGGTCTAAAGTGCTTCATTTGGATGTTTTTAACTTTAGGATTGTGCTGGTTGGAGCTCGTTGGAGGAGGAGGAGCGTGAAGACGGATTGATGATGGTGGCCGATCAAAAGAAAAGGTTTGTATTGCATCGTTATAACGTGAAAGATCAAACAAAAGTGTGCATCACCCCCTCTTTTTGTTCAAACTGATGCACCTTGTCAAAAACTTACTGTTTCTTTAAGTTTTTAAAACACATGTGCATCGTTTAAGATTAATATTCATATTGATCCGCATAAGAGAGGAAGGTTGTCGTGAGTAAGTTATATCTTAAACCTCAATTCGGCCCCACGCGAGTTGGGGGGCCCCACAAAAAAATCAGCCTTAACAGAACCTCCCCTTACAACCCCTCACTCACAACTAACTACAACTTACTCATTTGGAGCCCCCCACTTACACCTTTATTTTATATCCCACTCACAAAAAAAAAAAAAAAAAAAAAAAAAAAAAGTACATATGGGTCAGAAGGTTTGCTTCGTCGTGCAGACGAGCAACTTCCACTTGAGTAACTTTGAGGAGGTTTGGGGTGATGTGGTTGGAGTAGCCATGAGGAGGTGCCAAGGTTGCCATTGAGGAGCTATGAGTAACTCCACACCTTCTCCTCTAAGCATATATAATATTTGCTCGAATCGAATCTTTCTACTTGTATACGGAAAAAGTATATTTCTGTAATCATTGCTAAGAGTATGGAGTGTAACGCTCTTCGAGCGTTATTCTTCCATTGGCAGCTTCAATAACGTGCGTTAAGGCGTTAACATCATTTCCTAACACGTCGCGTTGATGAAATGTTACCCAAGGGCGTTAGTCTTTCAACGGGCCGTTACAACGCCAATAATTTAAAAAAAAAAAAAAAAAAAAAAAAAAAAAAAAAAAAACGTACCTTTGTTTTACTAGCACGGCTAGTTTTTAAAAACCAAGAAAAAAATAAAAATCCTAAACGGCTAGTTTTTGTAATTATAATATATATATATATAGTATAATATATATATAATATATAATATATATATTATATATAATATATATATATATATATATATATAATATATTATATAGATTACTTTGNGCTAAACGTAAATACGTTGTATGAAGTACTTGCATAGAGGCTTACCACAATCCAAACAAGGTAGTTAAATCCACCAATAGCATAAACAAGGAGTGAAAATCCAATTATATGCAAATTATAGGTTGTTTTAACAAACCTATAAAATACTTGATTCTTTAAGTCCTGTGCGTTTTTTCGTTCTTGATACTACAAAACATGCATGATAGATATATTTCAAGATTAGTTATTCGCGAAAGAAACATTGAAAAAAAAATGAACTTTTGAGTACCTTCTCAAGAATGTAGCCACTATCAAAGAGCCATCCCATATGACTAAACCAAAATCCGAAAATTGGAGAATGTGTATCTTTCTCAGTATCGACGTACTGATGGTGATATCTATGAATGCTCACCCAATATATCGGATCCCTCTATATGTGTATTACATTTGGTTGAAATTTGAATAACATAAGTATATATGAAAGAAAGAAATGAGGCTGAGAAAAACGAACCTGGAAACTTAAGACACCTAGATAAGCAAAGGTGTACTCAAGCCACCTTGGAAGCTTGAAACTTCGGTGTGATAGGTTACGATGATAAGATAGATTTACTCCACACACTCCACATAATATGTAGCTCCAAACTGCAGCCCAGAAAGCTCCCCAAGTAAAGGTAAATGGTGCAAATAATGCAAGCACATGAATACCCAAGATCCCTACACCCATTTTGATGTCGACAGTCCTCCATTTACGTCCTAGGAAGTGGTTTCTTTTCCTTGTAACCATCACATCGGAGAAAGGTATCTTTCCATATTCCGACTCCTCTACACCTCCAGAAATTGTGTTCAACTTTGTCATTTCTGTTACAGAAATACTGTATAGTGAATAGTATGGGTGTGCAGGATAGTTGTGTGGCATGATAGTTTCTTATATAGGCTTCAAGTGTATGCATTAATTGGTGGGTATAGGAGAGATTTGTGGCATAATAGTTCTCACCGTGGAACCTCCAAAACTCACACATCCTAAACCTAAATGATGATATTAATCTAGCGGATCAAGTTAACTAAACGCCTAATCAATAAAAATGTTTGGCAACAACACTAGGGCACATTTGTGGGATCACGTCGAATAGATCTACACTCAAAATAGACAAAAGAATGAGTGCGTATTCCAGGACATCAAAACATTTTTCTTTCATCTAGATCTTCACTAGTTTCTTAAAATGGATTGAATGATTTAATAATCCTTGTAATTAGCTGCGACGCCATAGTGCGAATTGAAAGTTTATGTGGTACTAAACATGACGATTAATATATATAATACCAATTATTGAAACCAAAAAAGTAGTGTATCATAGATCTAGGTTTAACTTTAACAGATTCTAGAACTTAAAATCTTATATATATCGTTATCATCTATATTGGAAATGAATTACGGAGTAATTAATAAGCTTCAAACCCTAGTATGCACATCATCTGGTTAGTTGTAACTTAACGCTCTTTCCACCACTATATAACTCTTTGTTTTTCTGCTACCATCGTGCAAAATAGTTTTAATACAACTGTTGTTTCGAAGAAAGGACTGGATTTACTTTCTTGCATAGTTGCATATAGAGACAACCAATATTTATGAAGTTTTTCTTTTAACGGCATTATCATTCAAAGAAGCTAGAAAAAGATACAACATAATTACATAGTTACAAGAAAATCATACAAGCTGATCTGGGATCGCATATCCAATCTATCTACATGGGATTTCATTTACAAATTCTATTTATATTAGAATCAACGAATGAGAAAACACATTTATGTGTTTTTCTCTAAGAGTGTCATTTCTTGGCAGTTTTAGATAAACAAGAGTTCAATTTCTAAATCGCCATATCACCCAAGTTGTTTGAACGGTGACGTCGAAACACACCTTAGCTAAATTACTAAGGCCAACCGTCTCCCCCATGTAAACAAATCTCAATTATAGTCTTTAGGAAGTCATTAAATCCCCACCAACCCGATACCACACTACTACAAAAATGAACATAGAGCCCCCTAATAGAGCCCCGTTTTAGTGAAACATGGGTTCTAAAGAGATTCTGGATTGTGAAAAAGGGTATAGAGCCATATTTTTTCTTACAAAACCGGGCTCTATGTTAGATAACGTTAGAGCCGTGTTTTTTGCTTACAAACAGGGCACTATTCCTCGTATAGAGCCATGTTCTTTTTAACAAAACCGGACTTTATGCTAAAAATCATTAGAGCCATGTTTTATTCAACAAAACCGGGCTCTATTTCACTAACTACTCAACCAAAATATTCAACAAAACCGGGCTCTATTCCAAAGGCAAGTTGCGATCTTACAATCCACAAAAAAGATGTTGATTTGTTTCGATATCTTCATCACATACCGGGCAACGAATCGACTCATGTCAATCCCACGATTATTCAAGTTATGTGTAATAAAATTATCAACGAAATTTCTATACTTATCTTTGTATATATGTTACCCTTACACGAGTTTAAATAAATAACTATCACACAACTATATTTTCTTACTTCTAGTTCTACCACTACCACTGCAACTATAAACTGTTAATCTTCCTTTCATCATTTACAAACCATAAGAAAATAATATGTACTACATAAAGTTTATAACTCCATTAAATTGTAGCGTTAAGAGTCAAGAGATTTAGGCCGGTCCTGAGCTTTCGGATGCCGTGTGCAAGCCGAGAGAAAAATGCCCCCATCTATAAACAAACAACACACTATGTTGTGGTGGCTTAGAACCTAGCTAAGCTAGGCAACGTATCCTCACACCAATTATCGATCAATGTTTTAATAAACTTATAGTTAAATCTATTGAATAACTTCAAATCAGTTGAAAAGACTATATGTCAATAAGCACCTGGATAATTTTTTGGTGGCCTTGTACAAAAATTTCAAAGTATGCCCTACATCACCAAAAAGATAAAGTGTTTCTAAGAAAAGGCTATAGTTAATTTGATTATACTTTGTATTTTTGGTAACGTTTCCAACTTGTGTGCATTTTTAACAAAAGAAATTTGAGTGTATCTTCATTTTTTCATAGAATAATTTTTTCCATCATCAGAACATTTAAAAAAGATAGAAAGTATTAATTTCAATAAGTAAAGGGTCGTTAAATAATACATAAAAATTATTTAAATTGCGGATCCAATCACGATCTTATAATAAGAACAAGAGATCTTTCTCGATCAATCCCCTTGCCCCTCATTCTTCGAGAATCAGAAAGATCCTTTTCAAGTTTGAATTTGTTCATTTGGAATCTGAGTTCTAAGAATATAATGCTTTTCAAAACTAAATAGTAGAATCAATCCAAAAACTATGCCAAAAAATTTTCGATTTCCACTATATAGAGTCCAAATTTTAAACTTCTGCGACCACTAAATTGTGCGACTCCACATTTTTAACAAGTGTCACAAAAGTGGCGGAGTCGCACAACTTTTTTGATGTTTGGCGGTTGTGCGACCGTGCGACTCCAACACTTTTGTGACACTTGACACAAAAGTAATAGAGTCGCAGAGTCTACGGTGGCATAAGAAAAAAAAATAAAAATAAATAAAAATACAATAAAAAAAAAAAAAANTATGTGAAATATTCGGTTTTTTCCTCTTCCTCTATCCCATAGGTACAGTGTTTGAATCAATCGAGAACCTTTTCTTCTGTCTGAATCGATATTATTCCATTCCAATTCCTTCCCGATACCTCTCAAGGAAAATATCGAATTGGATCCTAAATTGACGGGTTAGTGTGAGCTTATCCATGCAGTTATGCACTCTTCGAATAGGAATCCATTTTCTGAAATGCTCCCGTCAAGATGCCCGAGCTGTCGTTGACTCCGAATGATGGGAATTGCCGCCCGAAGAAAGTGGCTCCCTTGACAGTGAGTGACCATTTACGAAAAGTTCAGAGAGGCCATGACTGATTGCGCAGATAGCAAGCATAGAACAGAACGCAGAAAACGGGAAAGACGCAATTTGAAAATGAAGCGAAATCCGAGCTTTCCGCTCTGATTCAGGGGGAGAAGGAAAGGAAAGGACGAGATAGCCAAATAGACGAGGAAAGGTTCCGGGAGAAGGGGGATTAAGCAAGTCTTCTTTGATCCTGCTTATTAATAAGTTTTCCCGCGAAGGCTGCCCCACTATGGCAGTGGTGTGCTTAGGGTGAAATGCCACTCTTGAGCTACATTGTCTCGTTGCCAATTAGAGTAGAGCCAAAGGCCGCCGAATGGCATTTTGTTAGAGCTACCTAGTCGATAGGTTCATTGATCACATACGACATTCTGAAAGTTGTTNGGGGCTCGGCGGGAAGAGGATTGTACCGTGAGAGAAGCAAGGGGGTCAACCTCTTTCAAATATACAACATGGATTCTGGCAATGCAATGTAGTTGGACTCTCATGTCGATCCGAATGAATCATCCTTTCCACGGAGGCAAAGATTTGCCTGTTAGGTAAGAGGATAGCAAGTTACAAATTCTGTCTCGGTAGGACATGTATCTCTATTACTATGAATTTCATAAATGAAGTAGTTATGGTGGGGTTACTGATGTGTGTTATTTTACACATACTTTTGACCTTAGTTTAAGTGTGTTTAAGACCAAAAACTAACGTGAAACGCCAAAGATATCTTGTTTTTGTGTTTGTGATCGTGCAGGAAAGGATATTGAATAAATTGCATGAAAAACAACCAAAAAGCCTAAAACGAGCACGAGATTTGGAAAAGAGTCAAGAAGCCGAGTCAAAGATGAAATTTACTCAAGGAAAGCCCGTGACGACAAAGTTATTTCCTAAAGGCTCGAGAAAATGAAAGAGATGCTTAATCGAAAGTCAAAGCTAATTATTACGATAAGCTTCATAAATTCGAGCAAGTTATCACTTTTACATCTTTGAAGACTTTTAGAATACACGTCAACACAAGCCTCGAAGTTAGCAGCATACCAAACGCACCCCTAGATATTTACGATTGAGATTAGATTTGTGAAAGGGGCTAAAATAAAATTTTATATATTTATAGGAATCGCAAATAAAACAATTCTGGCTGTTCCAAAATAAACCCTTGTGATTTGGGCCATCTTCCCAACCACAAAATTAACTCTATTAAAACACAATGGAAGCTTGTTTCTTCCATTCATTAAAATACCAGTTTTTTTTTAGAAGGCGACTTTCAATTTTTTGGTTTAGAGTCGCACCCGTCACATTGGCAGGCCCTCATCCACCACATACCCAGACTATGTTATCTGAATCGGGTCCATGCTGGTGCAGTGGAGATTATAAACGGCTTCCGTCCGAAAACCATACCGCCTCCACACGAGTTTTCTCGCTGGAGTAACGGTCGGATGAAAACCGGGGCCGGCTTGGATTCGAACCTTAACAGGACTCATTCGGCCAAAGCTAAATACACTCTGGACATAGCAAAATACACTCTTGACTTTTGATTGATTGATAGATTTCTATATGTCATTTATTATTTTACATTTTTGGTGCAGAAGAGGGACACCTTGCCATTCATTCAAGTTGTTAATTGATACGTTTTTTTATCTTCTTTATAAAGTTACCACCTATTTTGTTTTGGGGCATTTACATATATATCAAAGGAACTTTAATATTTACATATATTTTTCTAAAGCATGTTTTAATAACATTATACATCTCGCATTAAAAACTTATGTTTTAAAGAAATATGTAATTTTTGAAGTTTCATTTAGTGTATATGAAATTTCCCTTTTTGTTTTACATTTTTTTTTTACTTCACAAGTCCTTTTTTATCCCCACAAAAGACTTTGTTTAACAATCGCATTGCAATTTTATTTATAAGTATCCACGTTCCAAAACAATTTATATTATTTCTCTTTAAAATTAGTTGTAATATGCAAATAAATAGATGAGATTTTACATATAACAGCTACTCAATTAATTCCACTTTAAGGTTAACTATGTATATTCAAACAAATATAAATAACAAATTTAATGAGTTTATACCGAACTAATATAACTTAATAAAATCTACACTAATATAATAGAAGAAGTTCATAAACCCGAAACCCAAATTAACTGGGGCGGGGCGGGGCATGCTAATCAGGTTACGGGGTGGGTTTGGGGATTAAACAGGGATTTTAATCGGGTTTGGGGTGGGGAGCGGGGAATCCTCGCCCCGCCCCGCCCGATTATTGTCATTTTTTTATATTTGTAAGAATAAAAAATCGTGATTATAGAAACTCGTTTATTGTTATATTTTTATGTTTTAATTTTTGGCGGTATAATTTATCATAATTTATGTATAATACTATCCTTGAAAACTTAATAAGACTTGTTTGTAATTGATTATTAATAGGTTCGTTATTGCTAATGGTCTAAAAATAACAATTAATGTGAAATGATACAGCTTTGGTCAAGAATTGCACCCAAAGAGGACACCCCGATAAGATCCTCGATTAATACGGGGCGGGTTTGTGGGACCATCACACCCCCAACGGGGCGCCCTGATTAGATCCCGATGGAGATCGGAGCGGGTTTGAGGAGAACTTTGGTAATCGGGTTTAGGGATGTGGATGGCCGCTGTAACACCCCCATTTTTACGGTTCGCAGCGGATTTAGGGTTGGGGTATTACTTCATGGAATCACAGTTACAGTAATAGAAAATGACTCGAAAAGTGACGTTTGTAGAAATTTAGTTATCATTCATTTGATTATCAGTGTTTTTATAGTAAAAGATATACTTTTACTATTGATGAGGTCCCAAAGTCTAGGTGATATGTTATGTTTTGAATGATAACCGGTTTGAAAGTCCTCCAAGTTCAGTGCCTCCTTTTGCCATAACTTCGTAGTAGTGATATACCTATGATACATGCTTAAAAAGTCAACACTAGGTGTTGAGTGAGAGTCATAGGTTTAAGTGTTAGTGAATACAAGTTTCACAGGGTTCAGTTGGTACACCCTTCAAGGAAAATGTAGTGTGTGTGATAATTGTGATGCATGCACAATTATCAAAAGTGGGGTATGTTGCACTAAGCTCATGAACCACACGTTAACAGTCCGGGTCATGGGGGCTGTAGACCCAACCATGAGGGGACGGGAAGGATAACTTGCCAAAGTTAATCCTTCAGAGGGTTCAAATATAGTACTTAATGATACCATCCAGAAAGATGTAGTATCAACGGGAGTTGTCAAACTCCAATAGATCTATCAACTATATTCGCGTTCGCTTGGGTAAAATATCCCAAATGATTAGATTCTTGAATTTTAATTATGTAGTGATGGCAGATAGTTTACTCGTGCAACAACCAAAGAAAAAGACTTGTATTCGGTTTAAAACATGTATCCCCCTCACAGGGTTGTAAAACATTCAAAAGTGAGGCTATGAAAACTCACCTGGGCTTAGGGAAATCTTATTGATGTATAAAGTGACTCGGAAACTAAACTGCCTTACTCACGTATCCTGATGGTATTGTAGGTGTGGATGTATATCAAGCTCTAGTTATTTTGTTCAGGTTTCTTAAGTAATCATTCTAAGAGTTTTTAATGTTTTAGGTATAACATAACACCATTCAGGCCATCACAATTTAGAAGTATAAGACTCCTCACATGAAGCTCCCTACTATTGTATTATGTTATCAACATAATACCGTTCAGGCCATCATAATTCAGAAGTTAATACTCTCACATGAAGCTCCTTACTATTGAGTTATGTATTTATTTAGAGTTTAGTTATAACATAACACCGTTCGGGCCATCATAATTCAGAAGTACATGAAATAATCGTTTGAGGAGCCAGGGCACTTTAAATCGTAAACCCAGCAAACTCGTCAAAACGAAATATCCACATAATACTCCTCACATGAAGCTCCATAGTATTGTGTTATCCTTCTAACTTTAATATTTTTACTTTATACCCTTATAGTTTAATATATTTATAAAATATACCTTAAACTTATAATACTTATATTATTTATACTTATAACTATCTATACTTGACACAATTAGTCCCTATACTTCTATATTTTGAGAAAATGGCAGAAATGACCCTTGGACTTATAAGTTTTCAAAATTTACCATTTATACCCTTAACTTTATAACTTTTGCAAAACTAGTCCTTATTAGTTTATAACTATTTAACTTTCTATCCTAAGGTTTTATAACTTTGAAAAAAGGGTCCTTATACTTATAACTTCTAAGAAATGTCAAAAATAGTCCCTAGACTTAATATTTTCAAAAAATTACCATATATACCCCTATGCATGGAAAACTTTGCAAAACTAGTCCTAATTCTATGCAATTCATATTTTTATGAAACAATAAGGTTTCCTAGCTTATGTTTAACTAATATTAGCTTGTCTAAGTTACCTAAACTAGATTATGGCATATGAAAAGGATTTATAGCATATAAAACGTAATTCGACTCTAATTAGGGTTTTAAAAAGTAAAGTTCTAGTTTTTAGTGATCAAGGCTTAGGTAAGGGTTCTAATGAGATCTAAGGCACCTCATATCTATCCTAGGACTGAAAGAAAGCTAATAGAGCAAGAAATGAAAGCTTACGTGACCAAGAAAGGGTTAACGATGGATCCTAGGGTTTTCTAGGGCAAATACGACTCGACAAACATGCAAGGCTCACTCTACTCGACTTCTATGGCTACAAGGATCCTAATACTACTACTAAATACAGAATATAAGTGGTGAAGAAGTGTGATGGTGTGGTTTAGAATGAGGAGGGGAAGAAGGGTATTTATAACCCTTGTTAACCTTGGAGACCAAGGAAAGGAGAGGCTAGGTGTCAAGGAGGGGGGAGGGTGAGTAACCATAGCTACATGGTGACTAATGGGAGCTATAAGGGTGACGAGGCTAGGCTATAGGGCGGTTTAGGGTTTATGTGGTGGTGGTGAGGCCGACTTAGGAAGAAGGTGACAAGGAGGTGATGCACCTCCTTGCTAGGGTGCTTGTAAGGTGCTAGGGTGTGTGCTAGGTCTAGGGAAGGTGCTAGGGTGCTTGGATGCTAGTTTAGAGGTGCTTAAGTAACTTAGTTCTAAGGTTTAGGTTTAGTTTTGACCTAGTTTTTCCTAGAGTGAGTTTAGGGTCTAGCTTAGGGTTTAGTGCCTAGGTTAGGATCTTATGAGTGTTTAATGACTAACCCTAAGTCCTAAGAGGCTTATACTAAGTGGTGGTAGCTTATGGGAAAGATTTGGGAAGGTTTGACCTAGTTTCCGGGAAGTTATTACCTAGTTATGGTTTTGTGCCTAAGGGACTTGTACCTAAGCTCTAATGTATTGTACTAGAGTTTAAAGGTGCTAAGATATCCTAATGTTCCTAAGGTAACTCATACTTAAACCTTGGACACTTTCAAACTAGTTTAGATAAGCATTTAGGGTTTTGTAAGCACATAGGTCTAATTAGGGTTTAATTAGGGTTTATTATTGTTTTGTGATAAGTTTAGTGTGTTAGATTGATAGATTATGTGGAAAACTAGAAGGGGGATTGAATAGTTTACCGCTTTTCAAGTTAATTATCTTTTAAAACTTTCGTATAATCAAAGATATAATCTAAGATATACTTTTCAAACAATCAAAGATGTAAGCATGGATACTATCAAAGATATGATCTAAAAGATAATAAGTAGCAAGTAAGAATAAAGAAAGAAACGATCAAACCATGACACGAGTATTTATCGTGGTTCGGCTACAAGAAACTCTATTTTCCTTGCCCTACGTCCACGCCCCGAGTATCCAACTCGAGAGTTTAAAGCACTAGTCAACAAACTCCTTTCCCGGTGGAGAAACCTTTACACTGGTCGCTTACACGTTTATCCGATACAAAGCTAAATATCGAGTTCTAGTTCAAGGTAGAACCAACCTATCGTCGCCTAATTCCTTTTACCGACACTAAGCTAGATGTCGAGTTCTTTACCAAGGGTACAACCACTCCCGTTAGTTCTTTTACAAGGGACAACAACTCTCGTCACACTATGTATTTTAAGGCCTAAAATACTAACCGATCACTTCTACACAAGATACAAATTAAGTATAAACTACCAAAGTCTATACATAACAAAGCTAACAAGTCTTGCAACTTATGAGTTGAAACTTGTAACTTCTTGGATGAACTTGTGAACTCCTTTGCTACATAAGAGAATCACACAAGTCAAATGTTACTGAGTTAGATGAGAGGATATGTGAAATATATTTCCTAAAGTGATAAGAGATTTCTTGCAAGTATTTTGGTATTTATACACAAACAAGCATCAGCTCTGGCGGAAACGGCGGCACCCTCAAAAGGGTTCCGCCCGTGTAACTCCAGGGTTCCGCCAGAACTGACACTACAAAACTTGCACACAAAGTTGTAATAAATCTCTCCAAGACAAACAAGGTCACATCAACTTATTTCATGCATTGACTCAATGTGGAATGCTTCCAAATATGTGTAAGAACCAAAGATGGTCAAACACATAAACTTTCCATAAATGCATATTAATGAGATGTGACACTTTCTTTTTAAAGAAGTAAAAACTTATGTTATGTTTAAAAAGAAATGTAAAGTCTAGTTTATACAAGACTTAAAACTAAAGTGATGATTTACTTATAAGCTAAAGTTTGTACTTTGTCATTAACAAAACATAGCAAAGATCGTAAAATATAAATAACGTTTTTAGGCGATATTTGTATTAATAATCTCCCCCTTTTTGTTGATGACAAAATGTAAACTTTATTTATAAGTAAGTCACTATGTTTAGTGTTAAGTCTTATAAAGTTTAAAACTTGTTTTAAGAAAATAATAAAAAGATATGAAAAAGTTATAGATGAAAACAAGTTAAACTTCTCCCCCTTTTTGTCGAAACAAAAAGAGGAGTAGCGTAGCGGAATTTATGCACGTGCTCCCCCTTGGACAATACTCTCCCTAAATGGAGTGCCAAGTTAGGAGTCATGGATTTTGAACCTACAAAGAAAGAATTAGTTGCAATTCTCATGCTCCCCCTTGAATATTACTCCTCTAACTTGGAGTTTCAAGGAAGAAGTCATGGATTGTGAACCTACAAAAGAAAGGTTAGTTGCCACACAAGACAAGTATAGAACATGTTGTGAAGCGTAATGATGCAACACTCATACTCCCCCTTGATTATTACTCCCCTTAATCGGAGTATCAAGGAAGGGAAACATGAGTAATTATCCTACAAAAGAAAGTTAGTGTTGAAAACACAAGATATACATGTTACCATAACAAGGTATAGTGCACTCACACTACTACAATGGTCAACAAACAAAGCATATCTCATAGTAGAATGAAATTCATTTCACGTAAAATATGACTTTAGAAAGTCAAAGACAAGAAATGATGTAATTAATCATCCTATTTCTAAAAATGAAAGACACAAGAAAAGGAAACAAAAGAAAGGATAAAATCCTACATCTTTAAAAAGGAAAACATCACTTTCCTTAATGAGAAACATTTTCCAAGTAAAAAATAAGGTTGTTTGGAGGAGGAAAACGTGTGTTGGAGGATGTAGCGGGTTTTATTTTGATTTTGGTGGAAGAGGAATTCTCTTGGTTTGTTGGTTTGTGGTTTTGGTTTTAGACTCTAGACTTGAGGTGGTTGACACAAGGATTCTAGACGGTCCAAAATGTGGTTTAAGATAAACCTCATTTCATAGGTTAGCTCCCGGATTTCCGTTTGACATCTTTCGGTAATGTGAGCCGTTCTTTCACAATGACCGCAATCATGTCGGGGTGGTGGAAATGGGATTTCATTTGTTGGTGGTGGAGCACTTGTTCTTGATGGAGCTAGGGTGGATGGTTGAGAGGTGTTTTTGTTTCCTATACTTGTTGAGACGGCGTCACCTAGTGACTTCTGACGCCGTCAGGTTGTAAAATCCTGCTTCTTTAAGACTTTGTCGTTTTCTTCACTTTTATGCTCCAAAAACGTCCAAATGTGCATGTTTTCCAGAATTCCTCTCAAAAGTACCTAAAATGACAAAATGAACGATTTAGGGCAATATTTGATCACATTTATACGAATTAGGGCTTAAATGACCCCCTAAAAGCGTAACACTTTTCGTCTCATCAGCCAACCACGCATAAAATCGGCGGTATAATCTATAATAGGATATAATGCTTGTAGAATGAATATTTTTGCAGAATTCCTGGAGATTATAAGTTAGAGAGTTAACAAAACTTTTTATGTCTCCGGAAGAAAAACAAAACTTTCAAAAATTGCAGAAAATTTTTGCCTGACGCCGTCAGAAATGATCTGACAGAATTCTCATGTTAAGTTTCCAGAAAAATTCTGGAAAAACTAGAGCTTACTTCCTGGAATTCCTGCAAAAATTCATTATGACTGGATACAAGCATTTGACTCAAACAAATATTAATATGTATGTTAATTTACATTGTTATGATTCATGTTCATTCGTTCTTATAAACCGATTTAGATTTCCCTTACACTTAGCTTTTGCAAAATACCTTTATATGTAGTTAAGACGAAGTTAAAAACAAAATAAAGCATTTTCACAAGTTAGTTTGAATCATGAATCAATAACAAGAAATATCATACATACGGAAACAAATAAAATCAAATAAACAAACAAACAAAACACACAAAGCTTGGGTTGCCTCCCAAGAAGCGCTTTTCTTTATTAACGAGTCTTGTAGCTAGACTCAAAGTCACCCTATTCGACATAGGTGAGTTCCGCATCGAGGACATCCTTAGGGTTGATTTTGGTTGGAAGTGTCCTATCGGTGCGTTTGGTGAAATATGACCTCTCAAACTTCTCTCCATCCGGATCATGTATAGTTATCTTGATGTGCCATGATCCATCCCCTTCCTTAGGCGGCTTATCCCAATTCCATTTATGTTTATCGCCCTCGCTTTTCCATTTATTCATGGGTAGGTTGATCGGCAAAACTCCTAGAAAGTCGGTCATTTTTCTAAAAACTAGGGGGTCTTCAAAGGGATCTAGTTCGGTGTCCCTAGCCAAAAGTTGCTCTACCGTTTGTGTTCGGTTTACAAATTCCTCTTCTAGGTAGAATGGGCGTTGGGGTCCTATAAAGTCTCCTTCTAACCATGGTCCGTATCTAGAGGTCTTTCTATCGGTTGATTCCTCAATGGTGTCGTAGGAATGTTTCTTAACATCATAAACCGACCAAGTTTCTCCTTCTCCTACCGCTATCTTGGATTCCTTGCAATCAATCATAGCACTAGCGGTGGCTAAAAATCCTCTTCCTATCAACAAGGGGCATGTAGGGTCGCTCACCATATCGAGGACGTGGAAATCGGCTAGAATTGTCAACTTCCCTATGTGAACTACCACGTCCTTTACAACTCCTACCGGGTATGCTACACTTCCATCCGCTAAACCTATTATTACCTTGGTTTCTTTTAGCTTTCCTAGTTTGAGGGTGGTGTAGAGAGGTAATGGAAGTAAGTTGAGGCTAGATCCAAGATCGGCTAATGTGTCATAAGCTTCCGAATTACTGATCTTGCACGGTAGGACAAATAAGCCCGGATCTTCTAACTTCTTAGGTAGTTTGTTTCGAACGAAAGCTGTCCCTTTTTCACCTAATTTGAGCTTCTTCTCATATTTTTCTAAGAGGGCGTTATAGTAGGGGGCTCGTTCTAACACATCAATAACCGGACGTTCAAGGTGGAGTTCCTTGAATTCTTCGTCAAGGTCTTGAGTGGGAGGTGTTTCAACTATGTTGTTGACCGATTTGGTGTTGGATACCTTATTCTCATGGTCTTTTTGAGGGATGTGGGTTTGTTTGAAACACGTGCTCACGGTGTTGACCAAACAGTATTGTGGGCAAGAACTAGGGGACGAAACCGAAGAAATGGAGTTAACGTTTAGTTTCGGGTTCTTGACCGTGTCACTCGGGAGGGCACCCATCTCTCGGTCATTGAAAATCTTCAACAAGGAATCGATTTTGTCGGTCATCTTGCTTTGCCTTTGTTTGAACTCGGATTCAAACTTGGATATACGAGCTTCTTGAGATGCCATAAAATTGGACATCAATCCTTCAAAGTTATTGGTACTACCATAGTTGTTGGAAGGATTATTGTTGAAGGTACGGTTCGAGGAAGGACCGTTGGGTTGAAAACGATTAGGTGGGTTGGAAGAATTGTTTTGGGGTACGTTTTGGTTTGACTTCCACCTAAG
>LBNU01008388.1:58357-61651 GCA_014162995.1 Artemisia annua
GCCCTTGCTTTTCCATTTATTCATGGCTAGGTTGATCGGCAAAACTCCTAGGAAGTCGGTCATTTTTCTAATAACTAGGGGGTCTTCAAAGGGATCTAGTTCGGTGTCCCTAGCCAAAAGTTGTTCTACCGTTTTTGTTCGGTTTACAAATTCCTCTTCTAGGTAGAATGGGCGTTGGGGTCCTATAAAGTCTCCTTCTAACCATGGTCCGTATCTAGAGGTCTTTCTATCGGTTAATTCCTCAATGGTGTCGTAGGCATGTTTCTTAACATCATAAACCGACCAAGTTTCTCCTTCTCCTACCGCTATCTTGGATTCCTTGCAATCAATCATAGCACTAGCGGTGGCTAAAAATCCTCTTCCTATCAACAAGGGGCACGTAGGGTCGCTCACCATATCGAGGACGTGGAAATCAGCTAGAATTGTTAACTTCCCTATGTGAACTACCACGTCCTTTACTACTCCTACCGGGTAGGCTACACTTCCATCTGTTAAACCTATTATTACCTCGGTTTCTTCTAGCTTTCCTAGTTTGAGGGTGGTGTAGAGAGGTAATGGAGCAGAATAGCAGAGCAAGTACAAGTATTAGTAGCATAACAAAAATGTGTTCCTCGTCATTAATATGTTTGCTCGCGGCAATTGTGGCCTCTCGGGAGAATCGATGACTGCATCTTTGATGCACTGCTAGTACTAGTACATCTGAGAATTCTTAATTGGATAGTTGTAAATAGCCCCAGGGCTATGGAACAAAGGAGTATCCCGGACCTACACCGGGGTGTTGACGGTGATTTTCAAGGTTGAGGCTAGATCCAAGATCGGCTAATGTGTCATAAGCTTCTGAATTACCGATCTTGCACGGTAGGACAAATAAGCCCGGATCTTCTAACTTCTTAGGTAGTTTGTTTCGAACGAAAGCTGTCCCTTTTTCACCTAATTTGAGCTTCTTCTCATATTTTTCTAAAAGGGCGTTATAGTAGGGGGCTCGTTCTAATACATCAATAACCGGGCGTTCAAGGTGGAGTTCCTTGAATTCTTCGTCAAGGTCTTGAGTGGGAGGTGTTTCAACTATGTTGTTGACTGATTTGGTGTTGGATACCTTATTCTCATGGTCTTTTTGAGGGATGTGGGTTTGTTAGAAACACGTGCTCACGGTGTTGACCGAATAGTATTGTGGGCAAGAACTAGGGGACGAAACCGAAGAAATGGAGTTAACGTTTAGTTTCGGGTTCTTGACCGTGTCGCTCGGGAGGGCGCCCATCTCTCGGTTATTGAAAATCTTCAACAAGGAATAGATTTTATCGGTCATCTCGCTTTGCCTTTGTTTGAACTCGGATTCAAACTTGGCTATACGAGCTTCTTGAGATGCCATAAAATTGGACATTAATCCTTCAAAGTTATTGGTACTACCATAGTTGTTGGAAGGATTATTGTTGAAGGTACGGTTCGAGGATGGACCGTTGGGTTGAAAACGATTAGGTGGGTTGGAAGAATTGCTTTGGATATTTTTTGAGACGAAAAGTGTTACGCTTTTAAGGGGTCATTTAAGACTTAATTCGTATAAATGTGATCAAATATTGCCCTAAATCGTTCCTTTTGTCATTTTAGGTACTTTTAGGAGGAATTCTGGAAAACATGCATATTTGGACGTTTTTGGAGCATAAAAGTGAAGAAAACAACAAAGTCTCAAAAGAAGCAGAAATTACAACCTGACGGCGTCAGAGTCACAAGGTGACGCCGTCAGCAAGTCTTGACAAAAGAGTGGAAACCAATTATCAAATGACGGGCCAGAAAGATTTTGGAAATTAACACCTGACGCCGTCAGGTGTTAGAAGTTGTAGGCCGTCAGGTTATGAGTCCCAATGTAGATCTAACTTTCGATTCACTCGTGGGATCCGGGCGGTCCGGGGGGGACCACCATGGCTCCTCTCTTCTCGAGAATCCATACATCCCTTATCAGTGTATGGACAGCTATCTCTCGAGTACAGGTTTAGGTTCGGCCTCAATGGGAACATAAAATGGAGCACCTAACAACGCATCTTCACAGTTAAAGAGTGACGGCCCAGAGAGGAATAAAGAGTGACGGCATCAGAAGTGGATCTAGGCCATCCGAGAAACCTAATGGCGGCGAGCTGACGACGTCAGCCTCTATAACCTGACGCCATCAGAATGTAAAATCTATATATAGTTTTCTATTTTTCATTCATTAAGTTTGGAACTTTGTGGAGAACTTTTGGCACCAAACCCTAGACGAATTTTCTGTACTTTTTAGGGTTTCCAACCCTTGGAATCCTCATGCTTAATTAAAGATAAGTCTTCACTTTAATTACATATAAAGGTAATTCGCATAAACTAAGTGTAAGAGACATCCAAATCGGTTAATATAGAACGAATGAACATGAATCATAACAACGAAATTAATTTACATATTTGTACTTGTTAGAGTCAAATGCTTGTATCGAGTCATAATGATTTTTTCTGCAGAATTCCCAGGAATTGAGCCAAAGGTTTTCCAAAAAAATTTTCCGGAAACTCAACTTAAACTTTCTGTCAGAACACTCTGACGGCGTCAGGAGTTAATACCTGACGACGTCAGGTGCAAAAATCTGGAATTTATTTGTTGATTAAAGTTTACTAACGGAACTTGTATGTTTGTCAAAATCTCTCTTTTGAATTCCAGGAAATCTGCAGAAAAATCATTCCACAAGCATTATATCTTACTTGCTTTCTAGGTATACGTCTATATATATATGAATAATGCCGCCGATTTTACGCGAGGTTTCTTGTAGTGTTTCAATCTTAACAGGTTATTTAGGACAAGAAGATGATGCATATACTGGAAGGGAAGCTTTGATAGTTCATCTTCTTGGAGGAGGATCTAACCGTGTTACTTCACTTGCATAAAGAACGAATCAGGGGAGTATCCGATTTCATTCTTTTAACCTTTTTTCTCTTCCATTTCTTATTTTAGAACATTGGGGACAATGTTCAACTTAAGTGTAAGGGGGTAAATAAGGGTAGATTAATGATACCTCATAGGATACCATTATGCTTGATTTTTGCTTGCTTGATAGTAATTGTGTAATAAAACTGAAAGAAACACTTGTTAGAGTAATTTTAGAGCAAATTTAAAATTTTTTACATTAATTAGGAGGGAAACTTTAGTCCTAATAAGCGTCTCATGGATAGGAGAATTTATGACTATCACAAAAAACCGTACCACCAAAAATTTTCCACCCAAATATGTGAGGTTCACCCCTAGAATTGGTAGGAAGAGAAGCACTCAACTTTAGTGCC
>LBNU01008388.1:62297-67297 GCA_014162995.1 Artemisia annua
TAAAAGATAGTTAGGGAGTAATGAAATCTAAGTAAACACTATTCTCCACCACTGATTTTCTCTAAAACAAAAAAAATACAAAAATATAAGTAGCTTAGAAGTAGATAACTTGGGTTAGTTGACTAGCAACTAATTCCGCCCTATCCTCCAAAACCAGAGATTTTACTGCTTTCATAAAATATAAAAATACAAAAAGAATCTTCCTCCACCCTTAGACCTAGATTAGAGTAGCCTTTAGCCTAACGAACACTATTCCCTGTGAGAGAACGATCAATCCCCCGGTACTTGCCACTTCACTATACTACATCGGTCAGGTACACTGCCTGGTGGGGATTGCAAGCTTCTCGAGATCCCTCGAGAGGTAAAACGTAGTGCGTGTTGCAATCCACGCGCATCAATGGGATACACCCAATTTTAGGTCATGAAGTGCAAAAAGATTTCAAAATTGTCGTTTAATTTTTGTGGTATGTGCAACTCCCAAAAAAATAAGTTTTTGCTACTTTTTTTTCTTACGGTGAAACTTCAGTTAGCACAACATTTCTTTTGTGCAACACCCTCTTAAAAATCCTGAGTTCGTCCCAGCTTATGTCCAAAAATCAAAATACATTACAACAACCTCAAACCCATTTATTCATTAATATTTTTTAATCTAAGAATTAAACCTCAATATCAAAACCTATCACTGTTGTTAAATAATAATAATAATAATAATAATAATAATAATAATAAATTATAGGTTGCGTTTAGTTTATGGGAAACACGTTTATTTTCCACAAAACGTTTTGTGAAAAACAAAGAAAATATAGATCGCGTTCAAACAAGGGTTTTCTAACAAAATATTTTGCGAAATACAAAATCCCATATTTCCTAACTTAACAAGGAAAATTACAAAACAAACTTTCCTTGTTTTCCTTTGTAACCCACAACCCTCCCTCCTTTTCTTCAAGATAGAAAATGAAAACGTCAACTAAACGCGTTTTCTATATTTTCAAGTGTTTTATGCAGATAAATTTCCCTTCCAAATTTTTACAAAACTAGAGATAGAAAACAAGAGAACTTTTTTCTCCAACTAAACGCACCCTATCAATTTCTTTATTTTCATTTTTTATTATCGAAAACACCGGCTACGTTTAATTTTTATTCCTTTTTTTTTTATTCCTCTTTTTCTCCTCTTTTTCTCACATCTTCTTGATAAGAGGTAGTAAATTCAAACTGAAACTTTTTGACACATATGTTAGTGTGAACTTTTTGATTATTCACACTTTAAAGTGTGGCACCACGCTCTAATAAATGTGAGCATGTTACTATTTTCTTGTAGTGAGTGTTACATCTTGCATTATTTGAAGTTTCGTCTTTCTCATATTGTAGTGAGTGAAACACGCATACACGCACTGAATTAATAAGAGAAAGAGAAAGAGAGATGGGTGAACAATAAAGAAAAGATGAAACTTCAGTTAAAATTTAATCTCGTGTTGAGTCTTGATCCGTATTTTGTACTGTCACACCTCGCCAAGGCGGAAACGCGAGTGTGTAACTTCATGGATATCATCACAACACATGGTGTCTATATAGAGAATAACTACATGCACAATAATAGAGCAAAGTACAGACACAAAGTGTCATAACGATACCTCAAAATAAAAATAACCAGATCAAACCTTCAAAGGTATCTTCCACAAAGTCAAACAAATTCATATCAAAACACATAGATAATTCACTCTCAAATGCAACTAAAGTCTCTTCTAGTCGTTGCTCTCAACCCTAGCTTTAGAATGATCACCTGAAAATGATGCTTAAAACGTCAACATAATGTTGGTGAGATTCATAGGTTTAAGACACACATTCACACTCAAGGCAACCAGTTCATTGTGATTATAAAATATAGTTGGACAAATAAATATAGTTATCATACAAGCTACATGTATTCCCAAAACCAATCATCACACAAAAAGCAGCCATTGGATGGAACGTGCCCACCGATCCAAATTCACAACATCCGGGCCGGAACGTGACCCCCACTCCAAATAANGCAACCAGTTCATTGTGATTATAAAATATAGTTGGACAAATAAATATAGTTATCATACAAGCTACATGTATTCCCAAAACCAATCATCACACAAAAAGCAGCCATTGGATGGAACGTGCCCACCGATCCAAATTCACAACATCCGGGCCGGAACGTGACCCCCACTCCAAATAATGGGTAATTAATACCCTCTGATCGGACCACACAGAATAATAGTGAGTAGGAGTACTACTCTCCAATTGGATACTCCTTCCAATTGGACCACACAGCATCATCACACAACATTTACCACATAGCATTATCATCACATATTGCATTCATACGATAACATTATAAGTCCAAGCTTTTTAAACCACACATAATCACAGTAACTCAAAACAATTAACACAAGCATCATTCTCATCCCAAGTTTAAAACAATGTAAAAGTGAGACTATGAACTCACCTCAACTTTGCAGCTTCCACAAACACAAATCACAAATCTATATAACACAAATAAGTTCACGTTACACATGGCCAAGCTATAAGCTATAACCCATGTAATACTCATATGATGGATGTCTAAAGTTCATATGACCCACCATGGATCTCCTATATTCCATACTAAACACCACCAATCACTAACACTCACTAAATCCCTTGCACAAATAATTTCAGAAAACGCAGAATTTTATGGTACATTCACCCACATAAAATCATGGCCAAACAAGATCCACAACTCACACCAAAAATTCACCATGGTCCCTTATGAGTACACAAGCTATCCTCAGAAGGCAATGCACTCTAAACACACACAGGTACTCATAAGAAAATCAAACTTGACAACTATCAAGATTCGGATCTGAACGCACACCAAAAATTTTAATCAAAATAAAATACTTGCACAACTTTTTATCGCAAATCCTTCGCGTGGGAGTCTAAGTACATATGAAACTCAACTCCTCAAGAAGGGATAACCTAGATCTCACTTTTAAACCCACAACTCACTACTAAACTTAAACCCTAATTCTGCCCCGGTTTAACAGCTTTGACACCTTAACTTGTAAAAATCAAAAGACCAACTTCCGGACCTCAAATCAATCGTCGTCGGACTTTTTGGAAAGCTCTTTCTCTGAACTATAATTTAGACTCAAAATTCGTGACCTAACTCACCTCCATCTACTAAATATCTTTGTATCTTTACAGCACTATATTTCTGTCCAAACCCTAACTCATTAACCAACATGTTTAATGATCAAATCTCTTCACCAATCATTATACTATTATTAACCAATGATCCTAACATGTTTAACATCATTAATTTACAGAAGTTTACAAATCCTAAATCCATCATAATTAATATTACATGAATTAGAATAATAATTAAACAATTGAGTGAATTACGGGTATCAAAATTATACCTTGTTCTTGATTTTAGCTTCAAAATTGAAAACCCTAATTTTTCTGTTGTGCTCTCCTTGTGTTCGATCCAAATTTACTGGAAACAGGGTTTTGGGAGCTTTGGTTTTGTATTTATATTAATTATGGATAACCCTTAAGGCTTAGAATTGTAATTGGACTATAATTGGGTTTCCTTTTTCCCCCCTTTTACCCCATTCAGCCGCCCCCTATATCTATATATATATTGTTATATTTTTTTATTAAATTTATTTATTACACTTAAAACCTTGTTATTTTTTTATTAAATTTATTTATTACACTTAAAACCTTGTACTCTTGATATTTTATAACAACTTGTAACGAATCCTAACGTCTTACGCGATAAACCTTAGTTTTTATGACAACTCGGAAAATTATCATTTTCAAAACAAAGTTTCCCAAAATAGAATTTCACACCCTTTATAAATATAAACCACAAAAATAACCTCGTCGTAACTTTCTAACGCTCAAATACTTGAACGAATACTCGTTACGCTGTTACGCAAAACAACAAAACACCAAAATTACACAAGTCATTTCTACACCACAAAGGCGATCAAAATGAACTTTTCCAAACTCAATACTTCCCAAATTATAACAACAACATTGCACGCAAAGGGATTTAGTGCCAACATTCATACTTATCACACATATATTATACGTATCTCACACATATACCACACATAAACACTTAATTCACACCAAACAAAGTTAAATGAGTTATTAGTCAAACTAACCTGTTAAAATCACGGTTGTCACATGTACTAGCTTAGGTTATCTTCATATAGAAAGGTACGTTTATGTTTCCTGTTTTAGACAGCTGTTCAATGCTTGATTTATTTTGTTTTATTAGAATACTTCTTAGATATATCTTTTCGCAATAATTATTACTCCCTCCGTCCCAAAATTATTGTCTGTCACAAAGTTTTAGAAAAACATCATCATTACAACTTTGTCTTTCTTACTTTTTGCACAAAGACAGTTTTACCCTTAACCAATTAATTTCTAACTTCTTTAAAGTTTTTAATAATAACCACAAATTAGGGTAATATGGTAAACTTGATCTATATTCCCTATCTATTTATAGAAGTGGACAATTATTTTACTTTGATTTTTTTTTTAAACGGCGAGTTAGTAGTTAGTGATTCGAGCCCGCAGTGACATCCAATTGGGCAGTATGCAAGCATCGAACCTTTCTCCTTAGGGGATAACCCCCACTCCTGCTTCTATTTTTTCGGGCCCCTGAAGGTCCATGGTGAGACTCGAACCTGAGACCTCTCCAAGGATACCTCCCCAAGGTTACCTTTGGTGGCCAACTGAGCTAGCCCAGTTGGTTTGTCACGATACTTTGATATCTTTGGTTTCTAACGAAATTAGCGAGAACCGTGCAACGCCAAGAGCTTATTTTTAAGTCGCTGATTTAGTTTCAAAATTTACAAAAACTCATCACATAAACAACTTATTCCTTGAGTTACCAGATGTGAATATCAACTCTAGTTCTAGCTTATTTTCATGCATAATAAATTATTAAAAAAAAAAAAAAAAAAAAAAAA
>LBNU01008388.1:72297-89460 GCA_014162995.1 Artemisia annua
GAACGTTTAAATGTCCTTCAAAAGTAAGTAAATAGATCCGACACATATAAAATGCGGTTAATCCTGTGGTAGACCAAGCTATTATTGCAAAAATCGGTGAATACAACCAACTATCATTAAGAATTTCATCTTTGGACCAAAAACAAGCAAGAGGTGGAATACCACAAAGAGAAAGTGTATCTAATAAAAAAAGTATTTTTAGCAATTGGTACATGTTTTGTTAACCCCATAAGGACCATATTCTGACTTTTTTTTGGACAATATCCAACAAGACTTTCCATTGAATGAATAACGGATCCCGACCCTAAGAACAATAACGCTTTTGAATAAGCATGAGTAATCAAATGAATAAGGCACTGCGATAAGACCCCATACCTAAAGCTAACATCATATAACCCAATTGAGACATTGTGGAATAGGCTAAACCCCTCTTAATGTCTTTTTGAGCAAGAGCTAAAGTAGCTCCTAGAAAAACCGTTATTATCCCTATAAAGAGATAAAATTCATTATGTGGGGTATGACTATGAAAAGAGGCATAAGTCGAGCTACAAGAAATATTCCCGCTGCTACCATCGTAGCAGCATGTATAAGAGCCGAAATAGGAGTCGGCCCTTCCATTGCATCAGGTAACCTTACATGAAGGGGACATTGTGCTGATTTAATAGCACCGACAAATAATATAACAACGCACAAAGTAACAAATAAAAAATTGACCTCATTATTAAAAAAAAAATAGCTCTTTTGGGAAAATGGTGGTGGAGATTCAAAAGGGAAGGGGATCATTGTTGGTTAGGGTCACTAAAAGTATCCATGGGGAGAGTGGTGGCCTTGGTAACGTTGGGGGTGGGGGGTTCGGATGGGAAGGAAGGGTGTGGGGTGTGGCGTGATATCATAGGGGTAGGGGAGGAGTTGGAGGGGTTAGGGTTAGAGTTTGTTTCTTCGTTTGTTGGGGAGGTGGGGAATGGTGTGATATTAGATTTTGGATTGATAGATGGGTGTGCGAGGTTAGGCTATGTGATAGATTTCCGAGACTTTACCACTTAGATAGGCGAAAGGAAGGTAGGGTGGCGGATTAAGGAAAATAGGTAGATAGTGTTTGGGTTTGGGAGTGGGAATGGGTTAGAAATCTTAGAGGGAGGGTATGCAAAGATTTTGAAGAATTACAAGTTTTATTGGAAAATGTTGTTATCAAAATTGATTGTAGGGATCATTGGAGGTGGGCGCTTCAAGAAAGGGGTGACTTCACGGTTAGAGAGCTAACAAAGTTGGTTGAAGAAAAGACTTTAAATGTGGTTAGTGGGAGCGAGGCGACAATGTGGAACAAATTGGTTCCAAAAAAAAGTTAATATTTTCGTGTGGAGAGCTTTAAAAGGTAGGCTTCCGGTTCGTGAAGAATTAGACAAAAGAGGCATTGATTTGGATTCCGTTTTATGCCCTTCTTGTGGCGACATGGTGGAATCGTGTTCTCATTGTTTGGTCATGTGTAATTTCGCGATGAGCGTGTGGGAAAAAATATATAGTTGGTGGAAGATTGGGAATGTTAATGCGTTTTCCATTGAGGAGTTTTTTGCCGCTAATGGAAACACTAACATCCCTAGTCATTCGTCTAAAGTGTGGCAAGCGGTTATTTGGACATCCGGGTATTTCATTTGGAAAGAAAGGAATTCACGTGTGTTTAAAGGTAAGGCTTCAAGTTTAATTAAAATAGTCCAAGACATTCAACTTAAAAGCTTCGAGTGGATTGAGAGAAGGTCCGGAAAGAAAAGCGAGATAAATTGGCAACAATGGCTTTTTGATCCGGTTAAATGTCGAATTTGTTGAGGGCCGCAATGTTAACTGGGCTGGAAACTGATCTGTTGGGTTAAGGGTTTGGCTCAGGCTAGAGATTGTTCTGCATAATTTAAGGGTGTTTGGCACAATGGGTTTCAAGGGTCTGCTGCATAATTTAAGGGTGTTTAGCACAATGGGTTTCAAGGGTCTGCATCATATTTGCATCAGTGGAAGTTGCTGCACTTTGTGATAGTCATATTCATAATATTTAATATTGTGTCTTTTGTCTTTGGTCCCATATGGCTGTGCATCTATACGTTTAGATTGAGGTGGTGGGTCATGGGTTATATTGTATGTGTTTGTTTGGTCATGGGTAGTACTGAGCCTATGTTTTGATTTTTTGTACTATGCCATTTATTTCCTCAAGTCTAGTTGTATGTATGCACCTTTGTGGTGTTTTTTTTTTCTTTTCCTTGGGTCCCCTACTCTTTAACTAGCTTGTTGAGGAGTTGGGACGCCATTTATTTTGTATTTTGTTCCTTTGTTTTGGTTCTCATAATAAATGTTGCCTTTCAAAAAAAAAAATTGGTAACTTTATGGACAATAGTAAGTTTTTTTTTTTACTGTAATTGTGGCTACATTTAACTTTTTAATGAAAATACAATGTTTATCAGTTCATCAGTTATTTTTGACATTGTTTATCAGTTATTTTTGATAACCTTCATCAGTTATTTTTTTAATATTTAGAAGTTTTCGAAAAAAATAATGTTATTCAGTTATTTTTAATAACGTTCATCAGTTATTTTTTATAATGTTCAAAAGTTTTCGAAAAAATAACGTTCATCAGTTATTTTTTATAATGTTTAGAAGTTTTCGAAAAAATAACGTTCATCAATTATTTTTTATATTGTTCATCAGTTATCTTTTATAACGTTCATCAGTTATTCTTTTATAACGTTCATCAATTATTTTTTTATAATATTCATAAGTTTTCGAAAAAATAACTTTCATCAGTTATTTTTTATAATGTTCATCAATTATTTTTTGATAATGTTCATCAGTTATTGTTCACTTTTAACGTGCGATATCTCACTCATATTACATTGGATTTGAGTGATTTAAATTTATGGGAAAAGAATGGCCAAAAAACTAAAACTTTCGTGTTTTAAGTTTTGCAAAAATTCGGCCTTTAAACTTGATAAAATTAGAGCCGAAAATGCCAAAAATTTCAAGAAAATCAACACCCATTTAAGATGTTGAAAACAAAAGTTGTGATATAAAAAATTATGGTGAAATCGGTTTTACATGAAAGTTTGTCGTTTGAAAGTTATTTACATTTGAAGTTTTGGGGTGGAATAAAAAAAAAAAGGTTAAAAGGACAAAATGCCCCCTAACCGAATTTTATAAGAAAAAAGGGAAGGAGTGAGTGGAGGACACTTGTCACATTGTGAGTGGCTTTCTAGGCTTTTTAATTTTGTTTACTTTCTAGGGGATCGCAACTCTACAACAAGAAACTAAAAAACATGGTTCAAAACGCAAATCATTCGATAGATTTTTGTGCAGTAAGTCAATGTAGGCTCGGCAAACTTTCAGTTAATACTCAAATTTAAATCGGAACTTTTCTTTTTAAAAGGGGTCATTGATGATGATATATATTGATCTTGCACTACGAACTAGCAATTAATTTATTGGAGTGTGGCCCAATTAGCTTTTGTTGTGATGATAGTACCACATCTTGCATCAAATTGGGTCTAAATGGTACATACAAGCACAAATTATGTGGGCCAAGTTTATATGAAGGGAGTCATTTCCCATTATTATCTTTCATTATTTATCTTCTTAGTATCCAAAATTTATAAGCAGTGGCGGAGCTTGACCGTTTGATATCAGGGCCAAAAGATTTTGAATAGCATATAAAATTAGGATGCCATTAAAAGCGGAGCTTCACCGTTTATGAATTATGATCCTTGTGACCATATAGTTTCAAACAACTTATAAAAATGAAACAGTTTGCAAGCAATTAAAAAACTTGAGACAACTTCAATATGTTAACTTAATACAATAATTGTTACTGTACAAAAGTACCAAATTACCAACAACTACTTTGTTAAACTTTAAAAGGCTTTTTATGTGATCATCTCTGAAGCTACTAGTTTGTTAAACTTTACTGAAAACAAACACCACTGGCTTAAATTTATCATTAAACAATTAAATGATCACAAACAAATTATAAAAAACAATTGGCAGGAAAAAAATTACCACAAACAATTAAATGATCAATGCTTTAAAATTACTTGGATTGATTAACAGCCTACCATCTTGCCCTTTCTGCCATTTGTGGTTGTGTCTATTCGAAGGGGGGCGTTATAAGTGTAACTTCCCTCGTTTTAGTTACATTCTTTTATTTAAGTTTGACTTTTGTTTCTCATATGTCACTTTTTGTTACCAAATTTTCAGAGGGCCATTAGGCTGCCCACAGTGGGAAGCTCAATATCGGTCGAGTATGCATGGTGACCGATCCAAAATATCGGTCGACCCAATGTGGGGGTGGTTCATGAAATCGGTCGAGCATGTATTTGGGAGAGTATCTCTCAAAAAAAGGACCAATATTATTAACACGAAATTTTCAACCAACTTTCAAAAATTTAACCGTTTGTAACTAAAAAATAAAATTAAAATAAAAAAATTAAAAAAATCCTTACCACTTTACATCCTAAATACAATTCAACCAACAATTCAAACACAAAATTATGGCTTGCAAACTCCCTGATAACGTCGAACAACTTCAAAAGTATGTCAAAAACCAAGCCGACAAAGATGACACAGAACGACAAGAGACAATTGTCAAAGTTATTAAGAAGTTTTTGATCTCGCAAAGGCACTCAAACAACGACTGCGAACACGATACACAGAGTGCAAAGACATCTCTGACAACAGAATATTTGTGATCGACCAGTTTTTGTACGATGAATATCGCAAAGACGCTGCCGTTGTTGAGACATTGTAGGGTTGTGTGAATCAGATACAGGCTCAAAAATCTAACAAGATCCGTAGGAGTTTTGAAGAAAATGTGGAAGCTGCTTCTGTTGAGCAACAACAACAACAACAAGTTGTGCAAGGTGCATCAACTTCATCTGATGCACCAAGATCTGTTGAGCAACAACAACATCAACCTCATATGAATCAATTTCAGCTAGGTTATGAAGAGGATGGTGGATGGAACGATGACAAGGAGCGGGAGCATAGCAGGTTGGAAGCTCAGTTAGAAGCAGAGAAGCTTGCGAACTACTCTGCGTATGACGACGGTTACGACTCCAACTCTGAAACCTGGGATCACCCAAATACAATTGAAGTTTAAGTTTTTGTGTATGTGATGTTTTAATTTTATGTTTATTTAATGTTCTAATTCCGTATCATTTTTATTTTAATATGTGATGTTTTAATTGTATGTTTATTTAATGTTTTAATTTCGTATCATTTTTACTTTATGTTTATGTTTATGTAACGTTTACGTTTTTATTAATGAAATTTAAATTTGTATTAAAAATCTTAAAAATGTAAAAAAAAAATGTCACCACTGTGGCACTTGGGTCATGCCTGATCGCTGGAAAGAGAAAGCTGACGTGGCACTGGTGACCCAGGTCTTCACTGTGGGTAGCCTTATGTAAATAATTTCTAAGTCTCTAGGAGTATAAAAAATTGCTAATAAGAACCCTAATTTATTATTTATTTATTTATTTTAGGGTGGAGAGGGAGAGCAACCTTGCCTGCCCTAATGATCATTCGCCAATGTTTATGAGTTATACTTTATATCATGAATAGTAATTCGTACCCGGCGTTTTGTAACAACAAGCAGGATACCCTCGCACGTTGCTACAGAACATGGTTATAACGTTTTTTCTTTTTCTTTTTTATCTTTTGAATGATAAAAGCAACAATGGTATATCTAAATGAAAGCGAAATAAAAATGTTGTCGTATACGGCGTCCTATAAGATACATATTCATGACGTATAGTATGGATAGTAGGCCTACTGGGCCAGGACTGTACTACACAAGAGGGCTCCGGCCCAATAAGCGAAACTGGGCTCCGACCCATAGCAAACTAGGCCCCGGCCCATAAGCCCACTGAGCTAGGTCTAAACGCCTCAAGCCATGAGGAGGGTGCAAGGAAACCCACGGATGAATAGAGCGGCATTCCCGGAGTACGCTCACGGACCAATACACGGCCCGGAAAATAGTCCACGTTCACAAAACATCGGTTAAGCTCCGGACCCTTGCCCGACAAGGGTCCCACGTCAGCCACTATGGCAACTATGCGAAATGNGCTAGGTCTAAACGCCTCAAGCCATGAGGAGGGTGCAAGGAAACCCACGGATGAATAGAGCGGCATTCCCGGAGTACGCTCACGGACCAATAAACGGCCCGGAAAATAGTCCACGTTCACAAAACATCGGTTAAGCTCCGGACCCTTGCCCGACAAGGGTCCCACGTCAGCCACTATGGCAACTATGCGAAATGGCAGAAAACATTGGCATTTCCATCACCTATAAAAGGCGACCTCAGTACACATTTCGAGGTATGACTTTCTCACTCGTTCCAACACTCAGATATTTCTCTGACAACATGAGTACTTACTCTCACGCCGGAGCTTAATCTTGGGGTCCGTCCCCACGGTAAGGCTAATGGTTTACCTTTATTTGTGCAAGGAATATCACTCTTTACTTGGACTAGTTCATAAACCTTACAGCGGACGGCCCACCAAGGAATAAGCCCAATTCTAACCCCATCACGCATTTTGCACTAACAAGTTGGCGCCATTCGTGGGACCGGTGCATAACTGCGTTCCAGAAAATACTCATCACGAGCGATTACCTTGGCAATATCTTTCCCATGACGATGACATCCGACATACGGAGGAGGAGTGGGAAAGACGAAAAACTAAAAGGTCAAAATAAACCAGCACTAGGCATAACCCCCCCGGGGGCCCGATGGCTGTTACGATCAGCGATCATCTAATGACACGAGTGAGAGAGCGCATCCGCCGACGGCGCTGCATGAAAAATCCCAATAGACCCAAACTCGCCCGGATACCGAACCCGTACTGGACTTAGTATAAAACAATAAAGAAAAAGAAGTGCGGGAGACACCAAGGCATGCTGGGAGGCTAAGGCTCAGAGGACAAACAACCCAAGTCAGGGAAAAACCCCAAAAAAAGAAGCCTCGCATTCGTATATGTACGCTGCAGAAAAAACAACTACAAGTATCCCCAAGAAGCGGGATCCCCATCCGGAGAAAGCAGTGACGCGAACATAGACATAAAGGCCGATGGTACAAATAACGAGGGAAATAACCGGGAGCAGCCATGCACACCCGTAGAGGATGACCCGTTCATGCAAAATATCCGCCATGCTAAGTTTGCCAGGAAAACCCATATGCCGGATAGCGTACAGCCTCATGATAGGAAATGGGTACCCCATAGACCTCATCGGAGTGTTTCAAACGACATCACGAGTGTACAGCTTGGACGCGGCGACCCAATGCCACATGTTCACACATGCGCTCCTGGGAGCAACAAGGGTGTGGTTTGAACACCTCCCCAAAGGGTCCACAAAGGGATCCCATAAGTCAAGGGATGCATTCTTAGGATCTTTCCTCAGCACGGAGAGGCATAAGGATCGAGACAAGAAAATCTGCTGTGCCAAGAGGGGAAGAGACGAAGCTGTAGAAAACTTTACCAGAAGGTTCCCGACAGAAAGCAGAAGAGTTAAGAAAATACCGGTGGCTGCAAAGGTTATTAGGTCCATGGAAAAAGTATCAGACCCGGAGCTAATAAAATACCTATGCCGGGGAGCGCCGGAGTCCGTAGACGAGCTAGTAAAAATAACCAAAGCGTACTGTCGAGCAGAAGAAGCAGTCAAAAGCCTAAAAAAGTGGGTACAACTCTCTGCGATTACAACAAAGCACACAAGGCTACCTACCAGGCAACAAGCATGAGTAATAGGGCCAACCACATCAATGATAAAATGTCATACATACCGGACACAACTATGAACGACAAAATCAAAACATCCCCCGACGCTGCAAGACGATTCACAATACCAGAATTCCTGACGGGCCAAATGACCTGCGGATCAAGAAATCAAAAAGAGGTCAGGGGTAAAAATGCATGTTCCTTCCCAAGGCACGGGTAAAACCCTAATGTTGACCCCGTGTCAATACTGACACAACGAAAGGACGTCCTGTCTACAGGCTTAGGCACGTGATAGGGATAATAAATACTCATGCGAAAAAAGCTCAAAATCTCCCAACCTCCCGCTATAAATAGCCATCGAGAAGGGAAATGCAGAACCAAGTAAATAACTACAAATCCAAAAAAACTGTGCTCCACCAAAAACAACGATGAAAGGTCACACCCACAATTGTGGAAAAAGGGTATCACCAGAAATGGATGCCATAAGTTACTGACAAAACAACATACCACTCTGATTAACGCTCGCCAACTTCTAAACCACTCAAACGGGGCATCCAAAGCCATATTACCGAAAAAACTAAAGAACATCCGACCCAGGTCAAGTTCTTAAATGACTACTAATAAAACTTAGTCATTCTTAAATGACGACTAATAACACCAATCCACAACACTCTCCTCATCCCATTCATCCAAGTTCCCCTGAACTTCATTCTCCATCACATATTTTAAGCATTGCGGGCTAGGCCGTACCGCTTATGCATGGAGAATGAACCTAGACTCCCCCCAACCACATGCGCACCCACCAGCCCAGTTACCCAAAAAATGAACAAAGAGGTCAAGCGCCGCGGACATGGAACGGATATGCTAAGAGTACGCGTCCAAACGACCTAGCTCCGGGCCAAGGTCCCCACCCCACGCCTGTCCATTGGCAGCAAGACACGGGCAACAACGCGCAGGACAGGAGGACATAAAGGGGAAGAATGAGTCACGTACAAGGGATCGCAGATAAAAGGAGGAGAGGGTGGACGTACGTGCACTTACCGGGGATGAGGTGGAAATGCATCAAATGGACGTACCATCATGAAACTGGACATCCAAGCATCAAGAGGCTTCACTCCGCAACGGTCGAGGAAGGAGTCAAAGCACTCCCGACCCTAAGTTGCAGCTAAGCGCACAAGCAAAACCGGAGGCACGAAAATCACGCGGAAAGGTAATAGACCACGCCCCGTACAAATAAGAATGATGCGGCATCAAGGGAAGCTACGCAAGATCAGCTAGAGAGGGATGCTGCGAATTAGTCTCCGAACCACGCATATACTCAAGAAAATATAAGAGTATAAGGCAAACGCTAGTGCTCGCTAAGCCTAAAGCGCATAAAAAAGCACGGAAGCTAGAGGCCTACTCAATATATGAAACTAAAAGCGAAGACGCAAGCCAAAAGCAAAGGAGTAAAGACGGGTATCTGTATCCGCATGCATAGAACATCCGTGTGAAATTGTAACTAATGGGCCACTCCGGTGGAACCCATCTTTAGACGTTTGTAAAAATATAATCTATTATTTGTATTTCAAACAACTATTTTAATAAAGTAAGGAGCGAAGCTTAGCTACCTTCACCAATTTACACTTAGAAATTTTCAAACATCCACTTTTTACAAACGCACATACAGGAGAGTAAGACGCGCACACAAAGGGCACAACCCGACAACGTTATCCCGTATAACAAAAAGGGTGCGGAACCTCTTAATCAATCCGCAGGTACATAAGAGGGATTGCAAGCCCAGTACCGGGAGGATAACCCAAAATATCCAAACAAAGACTAAAAATAAAATGCGTATCCGTACGTATTTTAACACTAGCAAAGCACAAACGATCAAGTGCAAACAAAGAAGCATAAAGGTTAGACGTAACTTCGGCACAGATAACAATGACATTCACGAAAGCTATACATGCACGGCATAAGCTAGAATGTTCAAAATATATTTCTAAAAACTTTGCACAAAGCAAAGTACCACATACATTCGTAAAACAGAAAGTGAAAACACTTGCATTTATAAAATAAAACAATTGTTCAAATACATAAAGCCGCTTCAGGAAAGACCACACGCGGTCGCGGTAAACCAAAAAGGGACATACATCAGTCCCCGTGATTATTTTCCGGAGCAATCTTGAGCTCCCTCCCCAGAAGAGCGGACAACGGGAACAATTGTTGAGAAATTCCCATCAGCTCTAACATCCGAAACAGGCAGATCATCCGTAGAAAAAGGCTCAAAAACTGTAGGATGGACCAAAGAGGTCGACGGAACACTCATATGAGCTAATTCACTTGAAGGAACGACTTTTGAACTAAATAAACACTCCGGAGAAAAAGGACTAGACATGAGAGCAAGCAAATCCGTCAAAGCAAACTGTCCCATCGCAACATTTTCTTGAATCTTCTTAGCCCTTTGACAAGCGACATTCAGGGACAAAGATAAAGGAATTTCACCCACAACTGAGCCACATTTAAGCTCAGGAATGGAAAGCTGCTCAAGGTTAGGCTGCAGATCAACCAATCCAAGAACTTCCGCAACCATGGCATCTAGCTGAAAAAGGGGCATAACGTCCTTAAAATTTGAATCCTTATGCAGAGACAATTCTAACAACAAGGGGAAATCAAGATTGCGAAAGGCCTTAAGATGAACATCAAAATCAGCATCAGTGGAAGGATCATTAGCGTCTATATCCGCAAGCTTCCTACCCTCCTCGGCATGCTTAAAACTAGCCTCCAAACTACTCTGCATTCTTTTCCTAACGGCACAACTCAATAAATTTTGAAGTGCCGAATGGTACTCTGGAGAATTCAAATACTTGGCAAGAAATAACTTCATGCCATTACCAAGCAACTACTTATGGCTAGCAACAGCGGTAAGAAAGCGGGGATAAAAATCCTCGTGGACACTAACAACCGCATCCACACGCCGCTACTCCAACCGGACAAGATCAGCAGTAAGCCCCTTCACCTGGGTATCCTGATATCCCCTAAAAAGAACATCTGCGTTATCAAGAGTATCCTGAAGCGAACGAGCCTACACAAACAATAAAAAAGTGAGAGGAGCAAAACGAGCAAAAACGGAAACAGGAATGACGAGGAAAGACAAGTACACATACCCGATGAGCGGACCACCTGTGTTGACGCTTCAACTACTCAATTTCAGTAGTCAAATCCGCGGAACCATGGCTTGTGCCCTCCCCGGTGGAGCAAGACTTCGAAGGACGCTGAAAAGATGCGGCACGATCCGCAGATCGACCGTCAACATAAGCACGTAGCACCGCTAGTTCAGCCTTGAGCAAATCAAGCTCATTTCTCAGGCTCAAATTTTCTTCCATCAAAGATGATGTGCTAACCACACAAGGAGAAGTAGAAGACCTCAAAGAAGAGACTTCATTGTTCAGATGAGATACTTGTGCTTTCAAAGCCTTAATCTCTCCATCCTTCTCCCTCAACTAACTAGTCAAACGTTGATAAAGGGAAATATATTTCCGCTTTAAAGCAATATTCCACTCTGCACGCATCCGCGACTCGACAAAAATGAAATTTGACGCGCAGTCAAGTAATTAAACTCGTCAAAAAACTCCTTGTCATCCATCCCACGAATCACTGAAAAGAACTCGGCGGAGCAAAACCGTCAACCGTATCATGACAATCTGTAGAAGTCTCCAATCGAGAGCCGCAAGACACATTCCACTCCGGAATATAGACTCCACCAAAAACATTACAGTGAACATCCGCGGCAGAACGCATATGGCCAAATAAAAGGTCACCTTCAGAAAGGTCTCCCTCATCTTCAAAACCAAAATTAGAATTCCTAGCAGATAATGCTGCACGCAGCAGAGGATACTCTCGAGTAATATCCCTCTTCCCTTTCTTTTTCGACAAAGGACGGGCAGCAGATGCAATAGCCGTAGGAGAACCAACGTCGAAGGGACAGAAGACCTAACAAGAATATCAACCTCAACACTATAATTAAAAAAAAAAAAAAAAAAAGAAAAGAAAAAAGAGAGGAAAAGAATCAAAAGAAGTAACAAACCTCTCCGTAAGATGTACAATGCGAAGTGAAGGATCGGCCGAATAATTGACAGAAGGGCCAGCTTCTTGCTCTGAAACAAAAGACACTGATGGTATATGGAGTGATGACTTAAACAAATGCTGTGAACCTGGAAAGCAAGTAGGCATCATGCTTTTAACAGCAACCCTAGACTAACCAGCAGTAGTAGGTCTATTCAAATGACCATGGTCAGCCCTTAGCTTCTTAGGTGGAAGAGTCAGGACACCCACGCTGGGCTTCGTCTTCTATTTCCGCTTCTTGGAAATAACAACTTTCCGCGACGGAACACCCCCGACCTGACTATCATTTGGATTGCTAAGACCACCCCCAAAGACAACACTTGGTCCCGATCCATCACCTCCACCATCAGTGGCTTCTAACTCAATTTTCGCATGATCATGCTGATGAGGCGAAAAGTGTTACGCTTTTAGGGGGTCATTTAAGCCCTAATTCATAATTATTTGATCAAATATTGCCTTAAATCGTTCCTTTAGTCATTTTAGATACTTTGGAAAAGGAAGCATTTTGGGAGTTTTTGGAGCATAAAAGTGAAGAAAACGACAAAGTCTCAAAATATACTGGAAATAGTACCTGACGGCGTCATGCTCTATAAGGTGACGGCGTCACATGTTGACAAAGGGGTGGATATGAAGTTTACACGAGATGCGCCAGAAAGTTTGTGTGATTTAAAAAGTGACGGCGTCACGCTTTGTGACGCCTAGGCTGTCATGTTATAAGTTAATGAGAGACGGCCCACAAGGATTAAAGTGTGACGGCGTCAGAAGTGTATATGAGCAATCCTAAAGTTGTTTTGGCGGCGAGGTGACGGCGTCATGGGCTACAACGTGACGCCGTCAAGTTGTAAAATCTATATATAGTTTTCTAATTTTCATTCATTAAAGAAAACTTTTGGAAGAACTTAGGGATAAACCCTAGCTCGAATTATACAGTATTTTCAAGGGTTTTTCACCCTTGTTTCATCCATGCTTAATTAAAGATAAGTTTTCCATTAATCATTCAATATGTCTATGTGTTGTTTGATTTTATCTTATGCTTGTCTTTACATTAAAATGCTAGGCTAGGCTTTTCTTGTGTTTGCTTAGATGTAATGAAACCTAGCCATTGATTATTGGTTGATAGTTGGTTAATAAATTATTGTGGATGAATGATTTCAGTGTTAGGCTTAAGAAAACTGGCTACCTTCCTATTGGTAACTTGCTTGAACATTTTAGGAAACATGAATCGGATGTGTACTACGATTTAATTTGTTGTGTTTAATGCAAAAGTGACTATTAATGAGGCCACGGTTAGGATACTAAACGTGTCACCATAGGAAGAGGTAGGAGCTTATAGAGTTGGGGAAGGACCCGTCATCCACGCAATTATAACAAACTAATAAACCGATAAAAGATAGCTAGGGAGTAGTGAAACCTAAGTAAACACGTTTTTCTCCATATTAGTTTTTCTCACATTTATTTTCTTGATCATTATATTTTTATTGCATTAGTAGTTATTTGGGTTAGTTGACTAGCAACTAATTCCGCCCACTCCTTCAAAACCGAGATTTTACTTTCTTTCATAAAATATAAAAATACAAAAAGAATCATCCTTCCTTAGACCTAACTAGAGTAGTTTTCAATCTTAACGAAAACTATTCCCCAAGTAGAACGATCAATCCCCCAGTACTTGCCACTACACTATACTACGTCGGTCAGGTACACTGCCTGGTGGGGATTGCAAGCTTCTCGGCCGGGCACCAGGGATAATTAACAGGACAAGCAAACGCATCAACCCAGAAAAAGTGGTTGATGCGTAGGGATTGCTTACGCACTGTGTTTTACCTCTCAAGGGATCTCAAGAGGCTTACAATCCCCACCAGGCAGTGTACCTGACCGATGTAGTATAGTGTAGTGGCAAGTACCGGGGGATTGATCGTTCTCTCACAGGGAATAGTGTTTGTTAGGTTAAAGACTACTCTAATTAAGGTCTAAGGGTGGAGGATGATTATTTTTGTATTTTTATGTTTTTTTGAAAGCAGTAAAATCTCGTTTTTGAAGGAGTGGCGGAGTTAGTTGCTAGCAAACTAACCCAAGTTTACTACTTATGCAATTAATTTCAGAATTTGAGAAAACAATGGTGGGTAAGTAGTGTTTACATAGATTTCATTAACCCCCCAAACTATCTTTTTACCATGTTAATGTAGTATGTTGAGTTGCGTGGATGAGGTTATTCCTAACAAGGTCGTAGGGAGTGCGTGTCATTCCCTAAGCTCTATAACGCTCCTTACCTCACTCTATGACGATACGTCAAGTATCCCTATCATAAGCTCACCGATAGCAACTAGATGAAAATACTACTTAAAATCGGATTAACGCACATAACGATTCACGTTTAACTAAGAGTTCAAAGCTTTGTTTACCAATATAGGAAGTAGCCAGTTTTCTTAAGTTAACGTAGATGAAACATTCAGTCCAAATCCAAATCACAACATACACATCACCATGGATACATTAATAGTTAGGTTTCATTAGATCTAACAAACACAAGTTAATTTAAGACTAGCATTTGAAGGAAAGAAAAGCACAAACATAGATCATACATAATAGAACATATTGTATGGATTGAATGAAGACGTTATTCTTAGATTAAACATGCAAGTTAGAGGGTAAAAATAACCCTCTAAGTCTTGTAATAACGAGTAGGGTTTATTTTAACCCTTAAGTTCTCCACCAAGTTCCTCCAACTCTAAAACAATAAAATTCGTCCTATATATATAAAAATAGGTGACGGCGTCAGCCCAAGGTGTGTACGCCGTCACGCTGACGATTAGGTTTTGTGATGGCCTTCTTGACGTCGTCACGCCGCCTTGTTCAGATCTGACGGCCTTCCCAGACGCGTCACCAAACTAGGCCAAAAACTCTCTGGCCCGTCATGAGTGAAATCTTCCAATGTTCTTCTACCTTCATTTTGTTCTGACGTCGTCTACGTTGAATGCTTGGTGACGCGTCACTTCTGTGCACTTTAGGGTCTTTTGAGATTTTTTTGTTTTCCGCACTTTTTTCACTCGAAATACGCCGAAAATGCTTCTTTTTGTGATTTCTCCTCAAAGAGTACCTAAATATGGAGAAAAGAAACTGACTTTGGGTGAAATCCGATCAATAATATACGAATAGGACCAAACCTGAACACTAAAAAACGTAACATTTTTCGTCTCATCAAATACCTTACACTTTGAGATTTGCTTTGTCCTCAAGCAAATGTGCTTTTATTCCAATTAAAATACAAGTTAGAGGTCATTTAATGCGAACATAAAAGTAATTACAATAGTTAGTCGTTCCACTTTACTCAAAATAAGTACGGAGAAAATATACTAGCACCTCTCATGTAGTGTTTGGATACTCACATCTCTCGGTTGATAATATGTAAATATAATGTAAAGGAAATGGTTAATATCACTCACTACCTGACATAGTAAATAGATTACCATAGGCTTGAGAGAGGATCGAAACCTTCTCCACTTAGGCGTATGCACCTAGGATAACTATCAAAGAGGGCTTTACAAAAGGGTTATAATGGGAGGTTTAGGGATATGGAAAAACACGGTTTGGTTGGATAAGGGATAGTTTACTGGTGGCTAGTCAATCATCTTGGTTAGTTACATATACAAGTGGCGTTGCCAAGCCAAGACTAGACTCAATCTTAAACTAACGAAAACAAAATGAAATAAAAACAAAACATAACTTAGAAATAAAAGATAGGTGCGGATGGTAGTCCGTATGTTTTTTTTCTTTTTTTATTTTTTTTTAATTTTTTTTTGCATACCTTTTTACCCTACCATCCAAAATAATACATCAATGGGGATTAAACTTTCCCCTTACACTTGAACTTTTACGTACTTTACATTTACTATACTACGGCTCGTATTGAAACAATTAAAACACTTGGAGTACTTTTTAAAACGTTTTGCACATATGGGGGTAATAAATGATGTTCTTCCCCATTACTCCATAACACTAGTACTTTACCCATGAGTCCCAATCATCCCAAAACAATATGTACAAGATATGACTCGACTTAGCAACAATGTAACCAATTAGATAATTGACAAGGGTTTAACAAATAACAATAATGCACTAAAAGTGAGTGCATACAAGGTAGGCTAAGGCGATTTGGTTGCACATTTGGGGGTGGATTGTAAACAAATTCTTCCTTTAAGTATGATGCTTAAAGTTAGAAACGAAAGGATAGGCTCTGGAGGGTGTACTAGGGGTATCGTGTACCAAAAATGGGTACATCGCAAAGGTGTGGGAGAATTACTTGACCAATGTAGTCAATGTAATTATAATACAGGTGTAAAACATGGGTTATCCTAATGCCTCTTATCATGTAGTTAATCCTAATCTACACGAATGTAGTCTCACTTGTGGACTCGGAATGGTCACTGACGCAAGTTCTAGAATCTAAGTACTACCGGTACACACATAAGCATTAAAGTTGAATGCTTCTCTTCCTACCAATTCTAGGGGTGAACCTCACATATTTGGGTGGAAAATTTTTAGTGGTACGGTTTTTGTGCTAGTCATAAATTCTCCTATCCATGAGACGCTTATTAGGACTAAAGTTTCACTCCTAAATAATGCAAAAAATTTTAAATTTGCGCTAAAATTACCCTAACGAGTGTTTCTTTCAGTTTTATTACACAATTACTTTCAAACAAGCAAAAATCAAGCATAATGTTTTTTATTTTTTTTTTAAATTTTTTTTTTTTTTTTTTTTTTTTTTTTTTTTTTTTTTTTTTTGCATACCTTTTTACCCTACCATCCAAAATAATACATCAATGGGGATTAAACTTTCCCCTTACACTTGAACTTTTACATACTTTACATTTACTATTCTACGACTTGTATTGAAACAATCAAAACACTTGGAGTACTTTTTAAAACGTTTTGCACATATGGGGGTAATAAATGATGTTCTTCCCCATTACTCCATAACACTAGTACTTTACCCATGAGTCCCAATCATCCCAAAACAATATGTACAAGATATGACTCGACTTAGCAACAAGGTAACCAATTAGATAATTGACAAGGGTTTAACAAATAACAATAATGCACTAAAAATGAGTGCATACAAGGTAGGCTAAGGCGATTTGATTGCACATTTGGGGGTGGATTGTAAACAAATTCTTCCTTTAAGTATGATGCTTAAAGTCAGAAACGAAAGGATAGGCTCTGGAGGTGTACTAGTGGTATCGTGTACCAAAAATGGGTACATCGCAAAGGTGTGGGAGAATTACTTGACCAATGTAGTCAATGTAATTATAATACAGGT
>LBNU01008388.1:91594-124698 GCA_014162995.1 Artemisia annua
TTTAGGGTCTTTTGAGATTTTGTTGTTTTCCGCACTTTTTCACTCCGAAAACGCCCGAAAATGCTTCTTTTGTGATTTTCTCCTCAAAAGTACCTAAAATGAGAAAAGAAACGACTTTGGGTGAAATCCGATCAAATAATATACGAATTAGGACTCAAACTGACCCCTAAAAACGTAACATTTTTCGTCTCATCAGCGGTCTTTCCAACACTTCTCGGAATCCAAAGGCTTGTCATAACAAGTATCTGTATTAGGACGCTTGCTAAAGGATACCATCCATTCTTTATAAATTTAACATACAAACGGCGGAATAGACCCACTGACGGGGCAAAATTGTGAGCACGACAAACAACCTAAAAGTGAGACATTTTACACGCGCCGAAAATGGAAAGTTGGGAGACGTTAATCGGATAGTGCTTTAAAACATCAACAAAAAACACAGAGAAAGGCAAGAGGATATCAACATAATCAAAAAACCGGCTGTACAAACCAATCTTCCCCAAAGGATACTGGTTAATAGTATGATCGGGATCTGGCAAAATAGGATGTAAGGAATACAAGTATTCATCTTAAAGACTCGGTCACCCCGAGTATAGTTTTAGCATTATGTAGCTCGTAGTATTTATCATTAGTTAGTAATTGTTTTGTTTAAATAACATCGTGGAGGAAGGACGGGTCTTTACCTACTGTATACCTGATCCACAGCCCGAGTGAAGGGCGTTTTGTAACAAGTATAAATACCCCTTCCCTAGCAAGGAAGGGGTTGGACTTTCTCATTCACTTAATCTAATATACACATATTGTAAAACCTAAAATTTCAGAACATGCAAAATTACCAAAATGCCCTTATACTTTAAAAATTACAATAAAACACTTAAATAAACATCAAATAAATTCTACTCACTTGGTAATTAGCGACATATGACATATGGTAATTTTCACATGAACATTATAATATTCTAAATGTCTTAAAAATGTTTGTCACATTATTAAAAATGTATATTTCCAAAAATTAATGTAATTTGTATACTTTTATTTTTTTAATTATATAAATAAGGATAATGGCTACATATTTAGGGAAAGGGTTACAAAATCAGTGAATTGGTCAATATATATCCTAAATGGCTGAAAATCATTCTCCCCTCCCATCTATAATACACGGTTTTCCTTATCCTTATTTTTTTTATACATTTACAAAACCCTAAAATATCCTAAAATCCTCTAGCGACGGCACAACATTTCCAGGAGCATATTTGAATTTTTCTTGGACGTGTTCTACGCTATAGAAGGTTGGAAAAATATTGGTTAAGGCTGTGGGTTAACGATTGAAGGCTGAGAGTTTTATTTGTGCCGTATTTTGTAGCCGAGAAGGAGATAATTCAATCTGCTTATCCACTCATTCGAACCCCTTCCTGGTATTTTTTTTATCATCCTATATATCACATATGATCTGTATAAAATGTTAAAATTAGTCCATGCATGATATATAAGTCATACGAATTAAAATATGATGAAAACCCTAAAAACTAATAAAAATCCTAATCAGCATATACGAATTTTTGGTGGCTAAATATGATCTTTGTGCTGTGTTACCATATGTATAAGACATGTATAAAATGGTTTAACATTTATTTGAAGCTTGTAGGGATCGTTTTGATTTATTTCTTTTTAATCTGATTGAAAACATATAAATATGGGGTGTATAATGTTAGGGTTAGGGTTTATATGATTTTTGTATAATATTAAATGAAGTAATGATGAGTTTTAGTGATTGGATGTTTGGGAAAAATTAGGGTTGGTTGTTTATGATTTTAATGGTAAACCAAATTGATTTTTAAATATGTAGGGTATGTTTTGTAATTTTATAAACTTATGGGGTATTTTTGTTAATTGTATTGGACCAGAGGTAAGGTATATAAAATATAATATGGGGGTGTTATGTGTAAAATTTGTAACTAAAAGGTTTAAATTGTAAATTAGTTTTAATTAAATCTGATTTGGAAATTATTAATAGTAGAGGGGTTGTTTGGTAAATTATGAAAATGGAAGGTTGTTTCGTACAAATATTATGTGAAGGATAATTAAGGGTTAAATGTGCTAATATGAATTTGTTATGGATATAATTATAATATAAATATTAAAAGGACTTATTTGTAATAAATGAAAGTAAAGGGTTTGAAATGTAACATCTGTAAACTTTAAGGTTTAATATGGTTAACTTATGTATACTTTGTATAAAATGTGAAAACTTGTGATATCTATACTACTTATAAAGCATTTAGCACCCTTTCTCTTCCAAATTTTTAAGATTTCCATATATAGATTTTAAGTAAATACAACTAAACAAGCTATATGTACAATTAACTTATGCATAAACACCTACACATATTGACCGGTCAACATATTTAATTAATGTCATATTTAAAACACCCATTTGATAAAAGGTATAATTAGTAAAACAAAATGTACAACTGTTTGAAGCACAAATACAACTAATAAACACTACTCAACACATACAATTAATACATTATTTAATTCACCCATTCACCAAAATATACAATCATTTAACCACAATGCACAATCTAATAAAGCCACCAAGCCAAACACTTAAAAATAAAGCCATTAGGCTGCTCGTAGTGATCGGTCAACCGGTTCGGTCGCCGTTGTGCCGACCGCGGAATGAGTGTCGAACTGAGTCGGTCAGCTCCAAAATTGACGAAGGGTGATTGTGTTGAAAGAAACGAATCAAGATTTTGTTTGTGGTATCTTCGGTTAACATAAGATGGAATTATACCAGTGCCTTAACTAAAATTATTGTTATTTGTAAATTAATTATTCAATAAAAGAATGGCCGCATAGCATCACATTCTCATAAAATATAGTCACAGGAAACCCGCAGCCGCATCCCGCGGGTACCCTGCTAGTATTTACATAATAGACCTTTAACTATGGCATATTTATATTTGAAACCTTAAAATATGGAAAATGATTTACTTAAACTCTAAACTTGTTATGACTTACTAAAATGAACCCTAATTCCATAATAATGTTTAACAAATGATTTAACTTGCATTTTGATGTTAAATTTTTCTAATTATGGAAACCTGCTATTTATGGAAACTTACTGAATTAGGAAACTTTCTAAAAATGGAAACTTGCTAATTTTGGAAACCTGCTAAAAATAGAAAGTTACTTAAAAAGAGTAAACTTACTTAAAGAGGAAATGTTAGGTCACCATATTGTAAACACAAGTATTGATAATGATAGAAAGAAGATGAGAAATAGAGTTTGGTTGATTATAACAAATGAGAAGAATAAAAGTGCAAGAGTTTCTTTAGATATTGAAATAATCAACAAGTTAAATGAAATACATAGAGTCCTATTTATAGGTTAGGAGTAGGGCAACACTCCCTTTGCTCCCTATCTTTCTAATTCGTGGGCTTTAGGCCCATTGGACGTTTTCTTGGACTTTAAACATAACATGAATAACTTAAATAAGCTAGCAACCTATTACATGTTCTGAAATAACCGAGACTTGATAAATGTTGATAAACTTAGATCCTAACAATCTCCCCCTAAGGATCGGTTTTGAAGGAGTGATATTCGTCACGGTCATTTGAGGTTGCTTGACGTCATTGTCTTTATCTTTAACTGTTGACTTTCATAGCATTAGACGTCTTCAAAAAATTGTTAGGTTGAGATGATTCATCGTTCTTTGTACTATGTCTTTGATGATGTGGGAATGATTAAATGATGTGGTAATCTGCCATTCGTCACTTTCTTAGACTCCAGTGGATCTGCATCTTTCCGACATGCTCATACATCTTTGACGTTTGAAACTTTCATCCATGTGAAGCTCTCTTTTCATTGATGAAGATTCTTAGTGTTGACATAGAATCCTTCTTTAGACGGTGCTTTGCTTTAGATCGTTGTCTTATCACTTTTGTAGATTTTTTTGGCATGGAGTCTATCTTTGACTTAATTGTTGCTTCGATCTTTCATGAGAGCTTTCATAGTTGTTGAGATGCAAGTATGAGCATGTGGAAGCTGGTGTTCAAGATGGTTGTTGTACCTGCATTGAAACAGTTAGCAATAAAACATCTGGTACTTACAGGTTCGGAATTAGCATTTGTCGACAGCATAGTGTGAAGACTCCTTCTAATCCTTTCCAAGGCCGTTCCTAATCGGATACCCCCTGGAGGGCTCCAGACATACCTAAGTACACCCACGATTAGGTGAGTCGCTGGAGATCACCCCACGACTGTAGACCGTTTGAAACCATCGAACACACTAAGCGTAATCCACAAGGAATCACCGAAGTGACCTGCTGTCAGGGCTGTTTGATGTTGACCCTGGCAGGATTTTCGTTCAATCATTCGAGAAATACATAAGTAAATCCCTCATAAACGTTCAAGGCAGATTGCTAAGATCTGCGAAGGACTCGATAATTTACACTTAGTGTCCAATGATGCATGACACTTATTGTATAAGTATTATGTGTTCCTAAGAGATCTTTTATGTTATCTCATGGCTCTAGACTCGATTTGTGCACAATTTGGTCGTCGGAGGTGTGGAGCAGAGTACCTCCTTTTCAATATCGACACGTTCATAGTGAATGGTCAATAGATTATGCAGGGTTCTCCGTGAGAATGAAACAAACATCTTTTGAGAGATGCCTGAGTGGCTAAGAAGGTTTAGGTGCATTGCGTCACTGGGTCCATGACGTCTTGATCTTCAATACCGGTGTCGCCTTAGCAACAACCAGTAGCATATGAATTGAACCCGGTGTCTGATCTAAGGTTGATAAAATGGAGGGCTATTTCTTTTCACCATTTTCATTCATTTTCTTTTTAATTCTTCAACCCCTTCTTTCTCCTTTAATTCTTTTCTCCTTTTGTCATATCATACCTAAGGACTTCTAATTTCTAACTATTGGTGATGTCCTTGGGTAGATTCCTCCGGTACTAGCGGATCATAGGACGGTTATTCCTATCCTTAGTCTCCTTGTAAATCCATGACTATCCTATTGATGCCTTTGAACCAAATCTTTGAAAATCTTTCAAAGTGTTTATGATTATCAAATCTTTTTGTTAACACTTTGAGGTTTTTGATTTCTTATGAAAGACTCCCCCTACACATATGCTTATGAATGTTTTCAGAAATTTGCATATGCGGGAAGAGTTGGCACTTTTGAATTGATCCACTCTTAATAGACATGTACCCGAGGGACACGTTTACGTTGCTTAGTTAAAGGGATACATTATCAGTTTTTAGGTGATAACTAGCCCTAATAACTAACTTGAATGTGTTAACATTCCTAAAAGGAAGTTAGACCCGTCAAAGTAAACGTCTAGAAAGAGTTTCTCAAAATGGTACTTTCTACTAGGATAAATTCTTTCGAATACTAACATTTGTTGTTTCGTCAATTCGTGGGTCAATTCTGAGTCGAGCTCGCACAAGATAAAACTTTTGACATCATATTTTAATCACTTTTCATCTTCTCCCCCTCAAAATAGCATATAAAATGTTGTTTTTGTAAACGTTTTGATTAAAATATGCCTTTTTGAGTCTTATGAGGAGAAATCAATCAAGACTTTAAGATTTTAGAACGATGTTTGAAATCAAGTACTCCCCCTCAACAAGTGATTACTTGTTGAGGTGTAATACTTGTCTTTTGAGCAGAATTGTAGAAATCATGAAAAGGTTGTAAATTATACTCAAAAGTAAGAAGCTTTCGCTCCTTATATTAGGATTGTAGCACTGATGCGTACCACAGGGTCCTTTAAATAAAAAGTTCGGGTTGTACACTGTTATGTGTGCACAAGCCGTAGCAATTACAAATCAATCAATATAAATGAAAATATTGAAATATTGGTACCGGAAGAATGGGAGCTGAAGTTCATCATTTGGCTATGCATCAAAGTCTGTGAACTGTGGATCAGATCGTCTGAATGTCAAGACCGGAAATGAAGGTCGAACACCGATGTAGCTTTCCAACCTCCTGATCTGTTGACGACGGTACAACCTTTCTCCAATGGTATGGACAAAGTTGCAAATCATTCTTCGTCCATTAGCTTTCCACCTCGTTTCTCGACCCTCTTTTAACCTCTTCTTTTCATCATCCAACCTTTCTGCCAACCCATCACGAACTCTTTGAAGTGTCTCGTCACAAAACTTCGGAATTTCATCGAACCTCATAAGACGAAGTTTATTCTTCTTGTTGAGGTAGGTGACTCCAAATGATGGTTGTTGCACGAGAGAGTACTGTGATAGCTCTTGAATTCCAGTGAACATGAGTTGTGGTTTGGTGAGGTTGATGTTGTTCTGATAACTTTCCACGCCTAGTTGAAGATCTTCCACTCTTTCTTGAACTAGAACCCGTCTGATGTAGAGTAGTAGAGACGCGATGAGGGTATTGTGTTTCTTTTTCGAAGTTGAGCATCTTTCCTTGAACCTTTAGCAAATACATGTCTTCAATGTCATTCAGGATCAGATCTGGGAAGTCCGCTTCACAAAACTTGTATCGCTTCTCATCCAGTCTCTTGACGATGATTTCTTTCATGAAAGTGTAGTTGAATCTTCTATCTTCAACGATTTCCATGATTGCAACGATACGAAGCGGTTGCTTCACATTTTCACTTGACTTGAGATGTAGTCTGTGGGTGTAGTCGAGTTTTCATTTCTCAGGCCAGTGTTGAATACCGAGAAGAGCTTCCTTGTTGTAGTTGACAACTGATTTGCAGAAAATTGGTGCAGTCTCTTCAATGTCTGGTAGTTCGTATCTGGCTGCTGGAACGGAAATCGTCAGTGAAGATGCATATCGTTCCTTGAAAGTTTCGTGAGCGTGTTGAAGGTATCTGAGGTCGTTGTTGAAGAAGTGTCGGTATGGAATCTTGGGTTTCTCAGGAAAGCCTAGAAGAGGCAATGGTTTTGTCCTGTCAGTGAAGTAGGGAGTCTTGTCTTTCTTCTCCGTGTCGATGTTGGATTCAGGGTTGAGCCAGTCGAACGTGCCAGATAGTGCACAGGCAATGTTCTCCATGTGGTATTCGAGTTCAACTATATTCCCTGATCTCTTCTTCAGAAAGTCCATAGCTTCACGGTTGATCCTTTTCAGTTCAGCTTTGATCAACCTTTCAACTTGAAGTCCTGTTATGATACTTTGAGTCATCTGCAAAGTATTTCCAGGCAGTGGTTCTTCGGCTTCAAGTGGTGGTTGTGCTTTGACCATCTTGGTCAACCAATCAGATTGGGGAGCTTCTTCCACATCTAACCATGAGTAAGGAATAGACTTCTTCTTCTTCTTCTTCTTCTTCTTCTTCTTCTTCTTCTTCTTCTTCTTCTTCTTCTTCTTCTTCTTCTTCTTCTTCTTCTTCTTCTTCTTTGACTTTGTGGATTTCTTTTTCTCTTTGGTCTTTGCAGTTGATGATGGACCAGCTTGAAATTCAGGAATTTGTGATTCAGGGATTGATGATTCGGGTTCTTCCTGAGTGTCAGCTGGTTGAAGCATAAATGGTTCTTCTGACTGAGTTGGACCGGAGCCAGATGCTGGTGCATGTTGCTTGGTAGGTGGAGCCTTGGAAGTCTTATGTGGTTGTTGAGAAGATGATGGTCCTTTTGATTTCTTTGACTTCTTGCTTTTGGGATCAGAGTCAGGATCATCATCCTTCCTATGTCTTTTGTGTTACCAACAACTTCCTTGCATGATTCTTTCGAGGCAATTGTTTGGAGTGCCTCAAACATTGTTGATTCTTTAGGAGTCTTGCCTTCCTTATTTCTGAGTTTAGCAGCTAACAGGGCTTGTAGTTGTTCAGTTGAAAGTTCAGTTGGTGCTGGTGGAGCCCTGTCGGTGCGGAGGTAGAAAGGAGTAGACGGAAGCATGCGTTGGATACTATGCTTGATCATGGTATTCAACTCTGAACGAATTGGCTCAAGAAGTTCTGACACTGCTAGTTGAGCAATTGCAGCAAGATTATCGGTAAGGTATTCGGCAGTGTATTCCTTGATCATCCTGCTCATATCTGCTTGAAGTAGCTTTTGTACAAATCCCGTAGAGTCTTGGAGATCTTTGACTTGAGTAGTCAAAGTTTTGACCTGTTTTGAGAGCTTTTGAACTTGGTCTTTAAGGTCTCCATCTCGAGGTTGTGTCTCCTTCTTCTTTTGCCTTGCCATAGCAACAGCTTGTCTGATCCTTTGCGATGCTGTCAAGGATGATTTGCTTCCCTTCTTCTTTTTGATTGATTTGTCTTTTGATGTTTTCTTTGTTGGTGGTGGAGATGAATGATGTGATAATGATGAAGATGATTCGTGGTCAGGTTCTGATGGAGGAGGTGAAGGATCCCTTGGAGGTGTGCCTGAGGGAATCGGAGGATCCTTTGACGATGAATGAGATTGTGTGTTGATGAATTGATCGGTGTCAAAGAATTCTTCGTCTTGTACATCACTAATCAATCTTTCAGACTCCTCACTTGCTTTCTTTTTCAGTTCTTCTTCCCTTTGAACCTGATCAATGAACTCAGGTGTGATGAACTCAGTCTGCTCTTTCTCAGCATCATCCTCTGTAGCTTCCTTCATAATAATGTTCCCTTCTGGATCACGTTGTTCGGTTTCAGTCTGTGATGAAGGAGGAACTACAGTGCTACTTGAGCCACCCTCTTGTGCCTCTATGTTGAGCGGTCGTTGATGAGGCTGTGGATGTTGGAGATTGAGGAGTGCAGCTTCTCTTAGTTCTTTCAAATGCTGCTTTTCTTCTGCTCTAGGATCGACAATAACGCTTTTCAGTTTGCGTTTGTCGACTAGTGGTTCACCAACTGGTTCATTTGCTTCTTCTTCATCATGAAAATCACCACTGGGTTCATTAATGGTGATCCCTGTTCCTTTCTTTTGTTCCTTCTGAGAAGTTTCCTTGCTTATTTGTTTAGCAAGTTCGAGTCCAGGAAACTCCTCTTCATCATCCTGTGCTTTAGTTCTTCTTTCAAAGTCTTCTTCGTCATCTGATTCAGAACCGAATTCAGATTCAGTTTCTGTTTCTGATGATGAAGCTGACGGTTCATCTTGAGGAATTTGTTTTGGTGCAGTTTTCCTCCTTGGTCTGGTGGGTGGTTTCGGTGCAGTCTTAGATTGTTGGGAAGTTGTGGTACTGCTTGTACTTCCTGACTTGCCACCTCTTCTGCTTCGGGTTTGAACAATGGAAGCTGGTTCTTCTTCACCAATGTGACCAACTTGCCCAGCTTGAAAGGCTTTATCATAAATCTTGAAGTTTTGTGTCTTTTGAATCTCTTCATCCAGAAAGTGGTCTGGAATTCTCATTCCTTTCGTGCTTGGAACGAACCTGATGGTTTTGACGAAGGAGATCCTGAAGTCTTTGTTGTATATATCTTTGGGTTCTGTTCGGTCATGCATTCTGTTGATGTAATCAGGTGTTTTCTCACAGAATTGTTTGATAAGCATCTTTGTGAACCTAACGAATGGAATCACGGTCCTCTCACGGTCAGTCTGAATGTGATGGACCATGTCGCTCATTATGGATCTGGCGAAGTCAATCGGTTTCATGCTCATCATTCCCCAAAATACTTGCAGGTGCTCCAATTGTGGATGCTCGTGACCATTCCTCCTTCCAGCAATTGATCTGACTATCAACATGTAGAACGTTCTCCATGGTTGTGGCAGGTATTTGACATTGAACTTTGATAGTCTGTTGAGTGGTTGATGATCTTGAACATCGTATCCTAGATCAATGAAGTAATCTATGATTTCAAGTTCAGTTAACATAGGATGAAACTCATTGGGTGTAGGTAACATAAGAACGGTTCGAAGAACATCAAGGTCTACTGTGTATTCCTGACGATCTAGCTTGTTAGTAAATGATATATCGTCCAAGTTAGCCCGAGCAGTGTACCAGAACTGATGAATATAGAAGATCGGTACTGATGTAGACTTTGTGAGCATTGGTTTGCAGGGATGAGCTAGCAGTATGTCTTTAACAATCTTGCACGTATCTTCTGGAATACTAAATCTGTTGAAGTCAATGCGTGGATTGTTTTGGTCTATGATTACGTTGTAGTCTGCTGGGACAATTTCACCAAGTGTGAATAGTGGTAGGGTTTGTTCTGGGACAGATTCATTGTGTTGAGCCATTATGTTCTGTAAATGTAAAGTCATGAAATCAAACATCCAGATTCGTTAGTCATTAGTCTTCATCCATGTTTGAAATTCAAAGACGTATAAGTTACATGTTGCATATATGGTCCAGTTAATTAATATGTGATTAGTGACAGTATTATCAATTAACATGTATCTAATAAACATAGTAATTAAACATTTAAAGCACAAACGTCTAATAATTACATGATCACCAATACTACACAATTACAAATTAATAAACCTTATTACAACACAAACATCATACACATTCATGAGGATTCATTCATTATACATGTTTTCGAAAAGTTACAATACATGAGAATTCTCAAAAAATGTTAAGTATGATCTCGAAAATATGACAAATAAAGTTCTCGATAACTATTACTTAGGAAGTTCTCGATAACTTTTGTACAAGTATGATCTCGATAATTTCTGTAAGAAAGATCTCGAAAACTTGATGACCAAAAGTTCTCGATAACTTGAGCAAAAGTTCTCGATAACACATTCTCATATGTTCTCGAAAATTTTGAAAGATTTCGATAATTTAGGAAGTTCTCGAAAGTCTTAGGATCTCGATAATTTTGTTGAGAGATTTCGAAAATTTTCAAAGATTTCTCGATAACAATTGTTAAGGAGAGATCTCGATAAAATTATCAAGAAAAGATCTCGATAACTTTTTCTCGAAAAATTTTTATAAAAGAATTTTCGAAATCTTTGAAGACATACGTTTTTGTTGAAACGATTTATCCTTGAATGAATACCTGATGAAATTGAGTATGAAACAATCGTTAGAATCACATCAAATGCACATCCAAAAGATCTCGAAACTAACGAGCCCTAAAGTTATCTAGAACATAATTTACGAGAGATCATGTTGAAATTTCCATGGAATACATCAATTAACACTTGTTAGAACATAGCAAGACAAATTAATTAGACCCTAGAACACCGAAATGAAAATACCCAATTCAAACATAAACCCTAATTTTCTAAAACTTTTGAACGAGATGTTAAGAACAATTAAAGAGCATAAACAAGTTACAAAAACACTAACAAACATATCCCATCACAGAAATTAAACTAAACAACACTCAAACATGAAAACCCAATTAATTCGAAACCCTAGTTTTCGAAATCCATACATATGTGATAGATGTAATGATTAACAGTTATGGACAAGATTAGGATACATTTAAGATCAAAAGCCCTAAGATAGCTTAACCAAAAAACACTTAATCACGTACATACCAAAATAACGAAACCCTAGAACTATAAATCAAAAATGCGAATAATCTAGCCATTAAAAAGTTAATTCATTGAAAACCAAGTTTTAAAATAGGCCAAAGATTATGTAGTCACTTACGGTTTGAAGATTTAGAGCACGGATTCGCGTTTTTGATTTGGACCGTTTGATATGAAAGAGTGTGTTTGGTTTTTGTTTTTGTGAAAAGTGAAAAACGACCGGGGGGGGGGTGTTTGATTAGGTTATAATTTTGAAAAGTTTGATCATTTGGCAATATTGGTCCTTTAACTACAAAACAATCATATCAAAGGTCTAAAGCTTAAATAAATAACGATTTAAAGTAACGACCGTTAATACCAAAGACATACTAAGCTAAAAGGAATTAAGAAAAGTAAAATAAATGATACGAGGGATAACCTGTGACGTTCCACCATTATTACAAGATAACATCATAACTTTTTGAAATATGCAAGTACACATGTTTGAACAAGATTTCTGAATTTTGAAGAACATTTTCTCCCCCTCAACACTTGGTATGAAAACTGAGAAATTTTTGATAAACCAAAGTGTTGATGAAGGTAGTGTACATGCATTTGAAAAACGAGAGAAAAGAAAGAAAAAATAGAAATAAAACTTAAAAAATGTAAAATCTTTTTGGTATTTTTGAAGATATTTTTGATTTTGTATTTTTGTTTTTGATAAATATGTACAAAAATGGTTTTGGTATTTGACTCAGTTAAGTGTTTTCTAGAAAAGAGTTTAGATCATCTGGAGTCAAACACCGCATACCAATCCGGTGGACTAGTTCAGCGAACCTTGAGGGAGCTAAAGGTTTTGTGAACAAATCTGCCAGTTGGTATTCATTACCCACGAAATATAACTCTATTGTACCCTTTTCAACATGCTCCTTGATGAAGTGATAACGGAGATCAATGTGCTTAGACTTTGAATGCAGAACCGTATTGCACGAGATTGCTATCGCACTTTTCGAGTCACAGTACATCGGAATCTTGTTGAATAAGTAACCATAGTCCATTAGCTGTGTACGCATCCAAATGACTTGTGCACAACAGGCAGACATGGCAACGTATTCAGCTTCTGTTGATGAAAGTGAGGTGCAATCCTGCTTCTTTGATTGCCAAGACACGAGTTTATCTCCAAGAAACTGCAAACCACCAGAAGTACTTTTGCGTGTATATATACACCCTGCATGATCAGCGTCTGAAAAAGCTATTAGTTCAAAACCGGAATCCTTCGGATACCAGATCCCTAAGTGAATGGTTCCCTTTACGTATCGAAGGATTCTCTTAGCCTCATTGAGGTGACGTTCTGTAGGACTGGACTGATAGCGAGAGCACATAAATACAGCAAATACAATATCCGGTCTATTAGCGGTGAGATACATGAGTGACCCAATAATACTACGGTATTTTGTAGGGTCAACTGGTTTCCCATTTGGATCCGCATCTAACTTAGTTGTGTTGGCCATAGGAGTATTGTAAGTATCACAACTGGTCATTCCGTGTTTCTTAATTATCTCAAGAGCGTATTTGGACTGATTAAGGAAAATTCCACGGGGTGACTGATGAACTTGTAGTCCTAAGAAGAATGTAAGTTCACCCATCATTGACATTTCAAAATTTTGTTTCATTAATCTGGCAAAAGCGTTTGAGTACTTTTTGTTTGTAGAACCAAAAATAATGTCATTGACATATATTTGCACAATTAAAACATCTTCCCTGTGTTTTTGGATAAACAAAGTTGGATCTAATAAACCTTTAGTGAATGAATTAGCAAGCAAAAAAGCAGTAAGTTTATCATACCACGCCCTGGGGGCTTGTTTGAGACCATAGAGAGCCTTCTTACGTCGGTAGACATGATTTGGGTGCTCTGGGTCGACAAATCCCTCTGGCTGACTAACGTATACCTCCTCATATAATTGACCATTTAGAAATGCAGTTTTCACATCCATTTGATAAACGACCATGTTTTTGTGAGCAGCGTATGCCAAAAATATTCGAACAGCTTCAAGTCTAGCCACTGGTGCGAAAGATTCCTCAAAGTCAATTCCTTCCTCCTGAGTATATCCTTTAGCTACCAAGCGTGATTTGTTACGATTAATGTTGCCTTCTGCGTCCAACTTGTTTTTCCAAATCCATTTTAGCCCAATGACATAAACCCCATCCGGTCATTCAACTAATTCCCAAACTTCAAGACATTTGAATTGGTTGAATTCCTCTTGCATTGATTCAATCCAGTTGTCGTAAGGGAGAGCTGGTTTGATGTTTTTAGGTTCTTCATGACAAATGGTTAGAGCATAAATGCAATGTTCGGCATCGGAGTGAAGTTTCTGTCTAGTCATAACTGGAGCCGTTGGATGACTAATAATGTTGACAATTGGATGATCGCGTGTCCAATGATGTGTTGAAGGGTGAGGGTTATGAAACTGCTGCATATTAGTTGATTTCAAGTTGCGTGTTGACGACTCAGCAATATCAGAAAGGTTCGGAGTCGGAGCAAACGGATTGAAGAACGCATTTGGAACATAATTTGTAGGTTCGGGTACTTGTGATTGATTCAGATCTTCATTTGGGTTGTCTGTGTTGGAAGCGGTTTGTTCGTCTATTGTTGGTGATTCAGTCGGGGGTGCATCGGGTGTTACTATTGTAGTTGTGGTAACCGTCATATCANCTATTGTAGTTGTAGTAACCGTCGTATCAGGTACTTGAATATTATCAGGTTGAGCAGCGGAACTAGTGGATACATCTGGTGCACGTGTCTCAAATGAATCATCGAACAAAGGAGAGAACAATGTTTCCAATTCTTTACGAGTTAGTGACAAAGGTTCAGCTGAAGAATCTGGAAAGTTAAGACGGTTGGTTGCGGGTCCTAAGCTGTTTTGCTCAGAAGCCATTTCTGTGAGCTCATCGAAATTAGCATGAATAGTCTCCTGAATCTCTCGAGTACGATGGCTGTAGATTCGAAATCCTTTAGAGTTTTCAGAATATCCAATGAAGATACCGATGTCAGCCTTTGCTTTAAGTTTACCAAGATCATCACGATCATTTTTTGGGTAGCACAGAGAACCAAATACATGAAAGTGTTGTATGTTAGGCTTTCGTTTGTGAACAATTTCATACGGTGTGACTTTGTGACGTTTATTGATCATACAACGATTTTGGGTGTAACATGCGGTTGAGACGGCTTCAGCCAAAAGATAATCTGGTAATTGAGCATTAATGAGCATCGTTCGTGCGGCTTCCACTAACGTTCTGTTGCGTCTTTCGACCACTCCATTTTGTTCGGGAGTCCGTGCAATTGATGTTTGATGTTTAATTCCAACTTTCTCAAAGTAATCACGAAGAGTTTGATTCTTGAATTCAGTTCCATTGTCTGTTCTTACGATTCTGACTGTGTTGCGAAGTTGAACCTGAATTTTCGTGAGAAAGGTGATTATCATCGATGGAGCTTGATCTTTGCTTCGAAGAAAGTAGACCCAAGTCCATTTGGAGAAGTCATCGACTATCACAAGAATGTATCGTTTCTTATTGATCGTTTGTACTCGCATTGGGCCACATAAATCCATATGAAGAAGTTGAAGAACATGATCGGTACTTGGTTCTAGTTTTGAACTTAGATGTGCACGTTTGCTCTTTCCTTGTTCACAAGCGGGACATAAGTGATCTTTTGCATATCTGAACCTTGGAAGACCGTCAACTAGTTTATGGCGAGCAAAATCAGTCATAGTTTTGAAGTTGAGATGTGACATGCGTTGGTGCCATAACCAGGATTTTGTCGATTTAGCCTTTGAAAGTAGACAAATGGGAGAGGAAGCGGTCATGTCGGACATTGAAATGGTATAAAGACTGTTTCCACGTGTGCCGGACACCAGATCATTTCCTTGTAGATTACGAACAAAGCATGTTTTCTCCCTGAATGCAACTTCCAGATCACCATCACAAAATTGACCGACTGAAAATAGATTGTGACCGAGGCCTTCAACATAATAAACACGACCAATTTCGATATTCCCACTGACATAGTCCCCATACCCCATAATTGCAGCGAAGTGATCATTCCCAAATCTGACAGTACCAATGAACTTTGAGACAAAGTTTCTTAACAGTTTGAGATTGCCTGTCATGTGTCGGGAGCATTCACTATCAACAATCCAGATAACAATTTGCACCACCTGCATCACATAAAAGAGACGACGATGGTACAATGGTAAGGGTGGAACCCAAAGAAGTTGTGGGTTCCGTTGGGTTAGAAGCACACATATTAACAATTTTAGGAATCCATTTAAAGTTATGTGTTCTTTGTAACCAACGTTGCTAATTTCAACTAGATTTAGCCTTTTTCTTAGTGAATTCGCTAAGTGATGGCATGTTCCTAGGGTTATTGTTCGCAACTAGTGGGTTGACTACATCATTCTTTGAAACTACACGAGGCATGAGTCCTAGCACATATTTTGAAGCATTAGTGGGCCTAGATTTCCTGCCTGATGTACGTTTCTTAAAACGAGATAAAATAGAATTCGCAACACATTTAGAATGATCACCAGATAACATACTCTTACGACAAAACACACATGAAGCATTAACATTCAAAGCATTTAAAGTTTCATCATTCGTTACACAACGATTAGGATTACAATTTGCCAAATCAAAATCTAAATCTAGTGCAAGATGAGTATTATTCAAAGTCCTAGGGTATTCTTCTACTTCAGAGGCCTCTAGTGTCTCTCTTCTACGTTGCAAAATCCTATTCTTTTTTTTCATACGTTTATGCTTGGATCTGCTAACGCTAGGAGTGGCAACTATTCCTGTAGAAGTGGAAGGATCCATATTAGACTTATGAGTATGTTGTTCTACATTGGTTATGTCTAATGAGTACAGTCCTGGTGCAACGACTTTAGTGTTGACAGATTTTCCTTTTTCAAGTTCTCGTATTTTCTTTTTCAACTCAATGATAATGTACTTTTTATCTTGACTTTCACTTTCGAGCTTTCTATTTGAATAGAGATAGTTATCTCGACTCTTTTGCCAATTGACGAAGCGTTTTTCAAGCGGTGAAGCTTATAACTCGAGTCGTAGTCCCAACGAGGGTTGAACTGATCTAGTCGATTGAGTCGTGAGATATATGAGATGAGTAGGTTTTAAAAGTTGATTTTTTGGTTTTGATTATACTACAACGAAAATTCAAATGCGGTTAAAGTAAAGGAAAGCAATAAAGTGACGCAAAGAAAATAAACAAGTAAAGTTGCAGGAAATAAACTGACTTAAAGAAAGCGATAATTAAAGTGCGATAAGTGATGAAAGCGGTAAATTAATTTTTAAAGACAATATGTTTGCAAAGCGACTTGTATAAGTTCACTAAATATGAGCTAAATGTTTGTGACGAATTATTTTCCTTTCTCGAGATTAGTTGTCAATTAATCTTTTGAAGAGATAATAACTCTAGACAAATGATTTAATCGTTCTCCGGCTTTTGTTCTTCGAATAATAAAATCACCAGTATAAATAATCTTAATGATTATTAATCACAAACACTTAACGTCCACACTTAGCTCACAAACCCGAATCACTAAGCAAACATGAATTTAACTACTCAAGACTCATTTTAAAGAAAGTAAAGCGATAAAGTAATAAAAGTTAACTTGGAAAATAAAATGAACTTGGAAAGTAAAATGTTTTTGGAATTTTAGATTTAATAAACGAAAATAAAAGTTTACTAAGCGACGAAAGAAATGTAGAAGACTTGAAAACATTAATCGTAAATAAAGTTTAAAACTAAAAACGAAAAGACATAAGACTTAAATAAGAAAACGTTACTAAAAAGATTTTAAGAAAATTCGACAGAGTTCTGTTTAGGTTTGGAGAAATAAAGACCTCACTCGATGAAACGATGAGGGGAACTCGTGCCTAACTCGGCAAACAAAAGAAATGAAACTCATTAAAAAGTTTGAAACCATACTCGCAAGAAACCTAAGTCCATACTCGCTACTCTTGGAATTTCATACTCGCAAGTGTACAAGAAACCATACTCGCTATACCACTTGAACCATACTCGCAAGAAGTCAACAAATCTATACTCGCAATAAGGAACAAGCCATACTCGCTAAACCTATACCATACTCGCTATGACCTAATGATAGTCGCTAAAAAGGATCTCATACTCGCTAAATCTTCTTCATACTCGCAACAAAAATCTCATACTCGCTAACGTATCTTTCCAACTCGCTAAACCCTAAACTAAAAACTTGCAAAACAATAGAAAACGTATTGGAAACCTTTTTTACGTGAACAAAAGATTAAACTCTAATGAAAACTAATAAAAACTTAATATAAAACTCGTTTAAAAAGCTAAATAAGCTCAAAATAAGCTAACGACACCAAGACAAACCCTAACCCATATTTATGTCTTATTCGAATGGAAAACATGCAAAGGTGACAAAAGCTTTTGTAAAAGATTAAAATTGATGTAAACAAAGATTAAAAATAACAAAACTTAATTCAAAATATGTAAATCTTGAAGTAATCTAGAGAGAGAGTATAGAGAGAAAGCAAATAAAAGCTTAATAAAATTTCATTAAAAAGAAAGGTTACACTACTCCTACTCCTAAATCTAACCTAAAAACTAGCCACAAAACTAACCAAACTTCTAAATGAGGTGGTGATATCTATTTATAGGCCAAGGCTTTCACATGTTTTGACGTTGTTGCACGTTTAGCCCTTGAACCTTTACAATTCATGATAAACTCACTAAAATTACATTACAAACGTTACTAATAAACTAAATACTAAACGTAGAAGTCTTGTAACTTGGAGGATTAGAGTTGACGTGTATTTCAAAGGTCTTCAAAGATGCAAAAGTGACCACTTGCTCGAACTTAGAAAGCTTTTTCTTATAAATCTCTTTCAACTTCGATTAAGCGTTTCTTTCGTCTTCTTGAGCTTTTAAGAAATAACTTTGTCGTCTTGGGCTTTTCTTAAGTAGATATTATCGTTGACTCGGCTTCTTGACACTTTTCCACATCTCGTGCTCGTTTTAGGGCTTTTTGGTTGATTTTTTTGCCATTTATGCAATATCCTTCCCTGCATGATCACAAACACAAAAACACGATATCTTTGGCGTTTAACGTTAGTTTTTGGTCTTATAAGGTCTGAAAATGGTGAGTAAAAGGTATGTGAATAAGCACATACCACCAATAGTCTGTAACTTCTTGCAATTCTGCAATTTCCTTTTCATATTTTGAAATTTGACTTTTTAATTCCTCATTTTCTTTTTGAAAGGATGTGGAAGTGTTAAGACTTTGCATTTTTAGTTCGAAATCAAGACTTTGGTTTTGACACCATTCAAGCTTTTTGTTGAGTTGAAAAATCTCATTAGAAAGTTTGCTTTGCCAATCATCGTTGTGTTGTCGGAGATTCATGTTTTCATCTTTTAATGTCTCAATTTGTTTAGACAACAACTCAATATCATCACAGTGATCATCAACAAGCATAGAAGTACCAGATTCATAAAGAGAATTCATAATCACAGAAATTATATCAGCACTAAGAACATGTTCCAAGAGTCGATCAGCTCCTTTTTGTAAAAATTGATTTCGACGTTTTTGCTTTAAAATTGCTTGTTCAGTTTCTTGAAACACAATCATCATAGATGAGACCTCTTTTTGAAGTTCCTGTTCCCAGTGGTTAGCACATAGACGCAAGTGTTGAGCAATAGGTAAAAACTGTTTTTGAAACACTTCCCTTTTTTCTCTCTCATGAGGAGTAGTAATAGTAAAAACCGTTATTTGAGAGTTGCGTTCTATTGCTTCATCTATATGTTCAATATCATTCTTAAACGTGTCAAAATACCGAAGTACACGACAACAAGTAGGAAGAGGTTGAAGTTTATCATCGTTTGGTAAAGGACCGTTAATTTGCACCACTGGTTTAACAGGAGCTACATAAGAAGTAACTTCTTGAGGTTTGATAATGTACCATGGTTGTTTAGATTTCTCTTTTTGAGAGGTAAAAATATCAGTTATTGGAGGCATTTTAGAGTAATCAAAAGGCATATTGTATTTAACATTTTCCATTTTTGATCGACTCTCTTCTTCAATTTCATTTTCTTCTTCACAATCATATACAACAGTACGAACAACAATATCGTCAAAGAAATGATCTGCACTATATAACTTTGGAATCTCTTTGAGTGCTACACGTAAAAAACATGGTGATTCACTTCCAATTGCAAAGCCGTGACCATTATTTGTTCGTTTTACTGAAAACTTTTGAATTGTTGTCACTGAATTATCAGTTTTATATACAACATCTTGAAATTCTTTAAGCTTATGTTCCAATTCAACAATCTCATCTACGTATGACTTAACTTTTTCTCTGGTTTTGCGTTTATGTTCTTTGAACTCAGCTTGACAATTTGACAACTTAGTTTTAAATTTGAAAATGACTGCATCAAGTTGTGCAATTTGTTGTTTGTGTTCAAACACTTGTTTTTCCAGTTCAGAAGCTAAGTTATTTTTAGACTCCATAATTTTAGCAATTTGATGTTCTAACTCTTTTTCGTGAAGAGAAGATTTTTGAAAAGCAACTTCAAAGCCTTTTTCCCGTTGAACAAGTTTTTCGGCATTTTCCAGTTGAAATGTATAGCACTCAATATCCCTAGTTAATAATGCATTTTTCTCTTTCAATCTAGCATTAAGCTCTTGACATTTAATATTTTGAGATTGACTACTCATGAGAAGGGACTGAAGTTCTAAATCTGGACCAGATGAAGGATCAAGATGTTCAATGTGAGCATTGTTATCATTGACAGTTTCATTATCCGAATCATCAAATGTAACAGCCGGGTTAATTTGATAATCATCAAATATAACTTTTGTGTGCATTTGAGTATTTGTGTGTGTAGATAACAATGATTCATTTTGAATGCCTTGTTCCTTGTTAGATGCAGATGCAGATGGGGAGGTAATTTCATGTATCAGGCATGAGTTAAGAGCAGTTACCTGAGATTAAACATCGGTGTCATACACTGGGCCCGAGTCACTTATGTGGAGTTCATGCATGTTGGCCATGAGCATAACAGCAGCTTCCAGATCTTCCATGTCATCATCGGAATGTGCATTAGCCATGAAGCTGTTGTCGTTGGCATTCGTATTGCTGCGGGCTTCATCTTTGAGAGCAAAGAGTAATGCCTGCTTGTGATACTTACTGCCTTGAGTTCATGGTGATGGACATGCAGTTGCCAAGTGACCTATCCCGTTGCAGTTATAGCATCTGACGAATGTATTCCCTGATTCAGTATTCCCTGTATCTACAATTTCTGCCTTTTTCTGAGGGACACCACCATTGTTCCTGAATCCTCCATTGTTGTTAAACCGTTGTCCAGATAACCACCCGATCCAAATCTTCCACTGTTACGATTCTGAATTTCAACATGACCATCGTGAATGACAGCTTGATTCCTTGTGTTTGAAGATGGGGTTGCTGACGATGAAAGTTGTAATACGGTGGTTGAGACATGATGAAAGACTTGTGTGTAAATGGATCTTGTAGAAGGTATAAGTGTTGTGCCAATTGTCGAAAACTTTCCCAAGTTTGTTCTCGAAACTTTGTAGGTTGAATATCTCGGAATGCAGTTAAAGTCCAAAGTTCTCGAAAGTTTAACAAAGATCTCGAAAAAATATCAAAGTTCTCGAAAAATATCAAAGTTCTCAAAAGTTGCAAGTTATCGAGAAAAATTTGAAGAAAATTTTTGAAACCTCAGAGATTAGTGAGATAAGCAAAGTTCTCGAAAGATTATGAAAAGATTTCGAAAAAAACCAANGTTGTGCCAATTGTCGAAAACTTTCCCAAGTTTGTTCTCGAAACTTTGTAGGTTGAATATCTCGGAATGCAGTTAAAGTCCAAAGTTCTCGAAAGTTTAACAAAGATCTCGAAAAAATATCAAAGTTCTCGAAAAATATCAAAGTTCTCAAAAGTTGCAAGTTATCGAGAAAAATTTGAAGAAAATTTTTGAAACCTCAGATATTAGTGAGATAAGCAAAGTTCTCGAAAGATTATGAAAAGATTTCGAAAAAAACCAAAGATTTCGAAAACAAAAATTGATTTCGAAAAGTTTATGAAGTTCTCGAAAAAAAATTCACAATTTCGAAAAAAAAATTATCCAAAATTATCGAGATTATACAAGCTCGACAATATCCAACGAGTCTGAGAAAATCACTGAGTAAGCAATGGAAACACCTTTGGAGCAAAATTTAAATTTCTCGAAAGTTTGGGGTTTAAGTTCTCGAAAACTAGTACTATTTTGGCAGATTTTGTTTTTGTAAAAAGCAAGTCAAAAACACGTTTTTAATCCAAGATTCTTGTACAACTAGCCTTAAAATGATGAAATCTTAAAGAAAGTTGCAAACTTGTACCACTTTTCAAAAATTTGAAATTTCTCGAAAAAAGGTACAAATGGTACGAATCTTAAATTTTTTTGAAGAATGTTGGGACTTTGTTGGTTGTTTGAGTTTGTAGCACAATTTTTGATGACAAAGATGTGATATAAACACGAAACAAACAAGAAAGTAGCAAAATTTTGCAAAAAATAACGAGTAAAAAATGGTTTTTTGGGTCGTACAAAACAAAAACAAAAGCATATACCTTCTTCTAGCGATTGATACCACTTGTTTGGTCACCATATTGTAAACACAAGTATTGATAATGATAGAAATAAGATGAGAAATAGAGTTCGGTTGATTATAGCAAATGAGAAGAATAAAAGTGCAAGAGTTTCCTTAGATATTGAAATAACCAACAAGTTAAATGAAATACATAGAGTCCTATTTATAGGTGAGGAGTAGGGCAACACTCCCTTTCCTTCCTATCTTTCGAATTCGTGGGCTTTAGGCCCATTGGACGTTTTCTTGGACTTTAAACATAACATGAATAACTTAAATAAGCTAGCAACCTATTACATGTTCTGAAATAACCGAGACCTGATAAATGTTGATAAACTTAGATCCTAATAGGAAACTTACCATAAATGGAAGGTTGCTAAATTTGGAAAGTTACCTAAAATGGAAAGATAGCCTAAAAAGGAGTAATCTGATTTGAAATAAAATAGTAAATAATTCTCGGCTTCTAATTCTTCTAGGTTCAGTGAAGAAGGAGTGATTCCTATTTCTCTTTGGTCCTTTCCCTTATTTTGCTTTATCATCGGGTTGAGGTATAGATATTCTGACCTTAATTATAAGGTTTTTCATGACTTTCGATCCGTGATTATAATTCTTTATCTTGATATGATCCCTTTGAGCCTTTGCTATTGTTCCCTTTATACTTGATATAATCCATCTGTTATCTTGTGACATGAATATTTGAATCCCTTGATAATTTGAAGGTTCATTTGATATTGTAACTGGATGTGAAAACCTTTCTTAATTATATCATGAAAATGTTTTGTGAAAAATTATTCTAAAATGATGTTTATGAGCAAGATGCGATACCACTTTTATATGGAATTTTACTAACTTTTATGAAAACTACTTTTAAAAACTATCTTTATGAAAACCGTTATTAAAGATCACTTTTATGAAAGCCATTATTAAAAGATTTCTATAAATGAATATTTGATATAAACCTTCGAATTGAACCTTTGCTATGAACCTCTGAACCATTTATTTGTGAACCCTTGATTATGAACCTTTGATATTCTGATGACTTAGACATTTGCCAAACTTTGACCATGCCTTCTCATTGCTATGTCCCATTTCCCTACCACTATTATGATTTATGACCTTGGTACATCTGACATCTTTGGTTCATGGTATTATGTTTGTCTGAAAATTCTTTTGAAAACATAACTGGGTAAAATGAGATAAAACTATTTGAACTAATTTCTGAAAATATGACAACATGTCAGTTTCTAAATGGAGCTTTAATAACCTTTGCTAAAGATGTTTTAAGGAAATACTGTCATGATAACCATGTTTTAAAATGAGTTGCTAAGTTTTCCAAATCAGTTCTTTTAATACTTTCACAATTGTAAAACCTTGAACCATTGATACGAACATTTGTTTGTTAGGATTCCCTAAGCCACTGCTATGATTCCCTTTATTATTTGAACCTTTATGATTCGAACCTTTTGACTTACCTTTGACCTATTTCGTATGAGACCCGGGCTATCACTAGGCATGGGGGTTCCATGTCCATAGCATTGATGCACCGATGCTATGACTCCTGTGTGGTCGAGTGATTTACCATACCGTCCCCTTTTGTTATACGTTATGCGTGCTTTATTTATTTATTATGGCCAACTGATTTCTGTGGGGGCGTATGGGTGCATCCTAGATCTGTTATCTGTTATATGTTATTGTTATCTATTATCTGGTGAATGTGGCTGTGTGTGCAATACACGTCCTTCACAACCCATTGAGGTCACCCCTCTGTTTACATTTGATATTCTGAGGCCTCCCATCTGGATTTCATATGAGGCTATTTATGGTATGATTTGGTTGGTTCTGGGCACGGGGTTAATACTGAATACTAAATCTAAACTTTAACCTTTTTCATTTACTTAACCTTTACCTTTATATTATATCCATATTATACCTCCNTTATTATGGCCAACTGATTTCTGTGGGGGCGTATGGGTGCATCCTAGATCTGTTATCTGTTATATGTTATTGTTATCTATTATCTGGTGAATGTGGTTGTGTGTGCAATACACGTCCTTCACAACCCATTGAGGTCACCCCTCTGTTTACATTTGATATTCTGAGGCCTCCCATCTGGATTTCATATGAGGCTATTTATGGTATGATTTGGTTGGTTCTGGGCACGGGGTTAATACTGAATACTAAATCTAAACTTTAACCTTTTTCATTTACTTAACCTTTACCTTTATATTATATCCATATTATACCTCCTGATATTTACCCAATGCAACATATTTTGTTTTTCTCATTCCTGTTTCATTTCCTTTGATTCGTTTGACATTCCATATTCGTATTTCATTTGATTATATTATGTCAGTCCTACTATATGTTCCATATTACCTGACCTTTGTCTCAGCAGGTTGCTTGGATTCGTTTCACAGTCATTTGCGTTTTCTTTGTTTATTAGTTTTCATTTGTTTATATCTGTTCACTGAGCTTTTTAAGCTCAGCCGTGTTTCTTTTCCCGCGGCAGGTTTTAGAGGGAAGCTGGGATATGAGTTGTAACACCTGGTACTTTTCCTAAAACTTATTTCTAGCCAAACTTCTATTTTCGTACCTGAGATACTTTTAAATTTTTAATGCATGTTAAATTGGGCTTGAGAAGCGTGAGATATATTGGAAACGAGAATTTATTCCTTGAGTGACTCAGCACAACCTAGAAAACTCGAATTGTATTGCATTTGCCAAATTATTTGATTTATTCCTTGAGTGCTCAACCTTATTATTTAAACCTATGGATTACACTCAACCTTTGTGTTGACTTTTTAAGCATGCGTTTCAGGTACTAATGATATTAATAATTAGCTTTAAAGCTTGATACTTGGGGCATAGTGGAGTGGCTAAGACTGAAGAGGCATTTCTGTCAAGGCAGCTTTACTATCTTTCTATCTTTATTTGCATGTCATTCCTAAAACCTTTTGTGTCTTTTGTTACTTCCGCTGCTAAACTTTGTTTATTTTCCGCTGCAAACTCTATTTACTTTTTCCGCTGCTACTTTGACTTAAGAGTCCTTGTACTCTAAATGGTTTGTAATTCGAATGATATGTTTTGCAACATTTATAAACGTCCTATGTTGTGGTCGTTAGCTATAAATGTGCCTGGTTTTTATTTGCGTAACACCCCCAGCATGATAGCTGCCGTATTTGAGTTGGGGGTGTTACATGAGTGAAGAGTGCTTAAGAGCTTAGTTGGACTTCACCTTATTAGCTATATTCTGGATTAGAGATATCTAGAAGAGATTTGCACTTCAGACTTAGTATTTCTTTATTGTTTTCATTTGTAACCTTGTATTTTAGATTATTCATTTGTAACCTTTCAAATTCTTTTTGTATTACTTATGTTGTATGTCTGTATACACTTTGATATGTCACCATAATGTAGTGCTTCTACCCTTATCGGGTTGGGGCGTTACACATATTTCTCTCAAGGTTCCCAACTTACTTTCTCTCTCTAACATCTCTCTTGATTTTCTTAATCTATTCGACTTATAATCACAAGTACCATCCATGTTTTGATTATAATAAGCTACAATTATCAAGAGCCATGGTTACATCTTAGGGATTGTTTGTACTCATATTTGTAATTGGTTTTTTGTTTGGTACTTGGCTCGAATGGTTTTAGGTGAAAATACACTTGTTCGTCTCCATTTGTAATTTGTAGTGTGTTATTCTTGTACTTTCATGGTTGGTAGTGTTGTAGGTACTTAGTTTTTCAGTTGGGTAGGTTGTATCTCTCATTTGTGTGATGTTTGATGAATTTTAGAACTTATTTCTTCTTAGCGAGTTGCCTCTCGGTGTTGAATTCTTCTTAGCGAGTTGGCTGTTGTTGGTAGCGAGTTGGTCAAGTTCTGATTAGCGAGTTGATTGTTTACTATATTGGGATATAAGGACAAATCGCTAGATTGTGACAGTTTTGTCTCATTAGTTAGCGAGTTGTTAATCTTTGGACGTATGTGAATCCAGCGAGTGGATGTTAGCGAGTTGCGTGTAACCAGCTAGTTGATATTTCAGAGAGTTGCCAATTTCAGAGAGTTGACCTTTTAGCGAGTTGTTGTGCTTTTGGAATTTACTCAACCAGCGAGTTGTTAAACTTGCGATTTGAGATCTAGCAAGTTGCTTGTTTATGAGTCTAGTGAGTTGCTTTATTGTGTTTCTAGCGAGTTGCTCAAGTGTGATTCCAGCGAATTGATAACTTGTAATTCTAGCGAGTTGCTCAAGTGTGATTCCAGCGAGTTGCTTTCTTGTAATTCTAGCGAGTTGCTCAATTTCAAGTTAACGAGCAAGTGTGATTCCAGCGAGTTGCTTTCTTGTAATTCTAGCGAGTTGCTCAATTTCAAGTTAACTTTATCTTTTGGTTTCTCTAGTTGACTTTAGTAAAATCCCGAGAAAGAATCGATTTCTCGGTTTAAGTCACGAGAGTCGTAAAATCCCGTTCAAAGATTACATCATGACAACTACAGCTTGAACTGATAACATTCAAGCTGCCGGGTCCAATACCCTTCCTCCTATAATCGACAGGACTGATTATGAATCATGGTCTCATAAAATTCGACTTTATTGTCAAGGCAAGGAGAATGGTGACAACATTCTTCGATCAACTAACGAAGTAACATTTCAAATGGGTACCACAAGAGATGTTATCTCCACCGGTGAAGATGGAGCTTTCACCTTGGGAATTGACAGACCACGTACTTACAATGATCTTAACAAAGCTGAAAAGAAGCGCTATGATGCTGATAGTCGAGCCTCCAACATTGTGATACAAGGATTACCCAAGGATGTCTACAAGCTCATTAACTTAAACACTGAAGCCAAAGCGGTTTAGGGTAATGTCAAAATGATTCTAGCTAGTTCAGAACTTACAAAAGAAGATCGTGAGTCTCAGTTGTATGATGAGTTTGAGCATTTCAAGATGAACCCCGATGAAAACATCACAGACTACTATGTCAGATTCCATAAGCTTGTTAATGACATGAAAATGATCCGAATGAAAATGCTTAACGTCCAACTTAACTCAAAGTTTGTTAACAACATGTCACCAGAATGGGTTCGATTTGTCACAGCTGTGAAGCTCAACAAAGGACTCGGAAACACCAACTATGAACAACTCTATGCTTACTTACAACAACATGAGAAGCATGCTGTGTATGACCGTCAATTGAGCAACAAGCTCAATCCAACAACAACAAATGATCCTCTTGCATTCATTTCTAGTGTTCAGCCACTCAACCAAACCTCAATAGATCAAGTTTTCCATCATCCTACACCAGCAGCACCGAACCAGTCACCCATTGGTCAAATGTATCAACTGTCAAGAACACTCAACCAGAATCAGGGTATTCTCACACTAATATGATGATTGATAATCTCTCCAACCAGATGTATCAACTGTCAACAACCAACTCAGAACCTCATCTAACCCACATAATATGGCTGTTGTGGAAGATGGACGTGTTGTGGTTCAAAGAAGGAAAAATGTCAACCCAAGGAATGAAGTCCGGTGGTATGCACAGAATAGAGTTGGGAATGCTAATCAGGGATAGGGAAGACAACCCAAATGTTACAACTGTGGTGGGTTAGGTCATATTGCAAGGAATTGCACTCAACCTAAGCTTCCCCAGAACTCCGACTACTTCAAGGATAAGATGTGGCTGATGCAAGCACAGGAGAATGGAGTGGCATTGGATGAGGAGCAGCTGTTGTTCCTAGCAAGTGATGAAGGGAACACATTTAATGCCGATGTGGATGATCAAACAGTTCAGGATTTAGCTCTCAATGATACAAACATCTTCTAGGCAGAAGATTTTGGTTCTTTCGATTCATTTGTTATTGATTAACCCACTGCATAAACCATCTTCATGGCTAATCTGTCATTTGCAGTCTCATCACCTCAACAACCTGGTCCCTCCAACTCAGCCATCATATCTGAGGTACTAAAGTTATATGATACATGCAAAAGGAGTATTGAACCGAAGATTCTCAATGAAATACATCAGACTACTGTTGTTATGCCAGATGATGTTGAATTGCAAAACAACAATGTTACCCCAATTGAACAACATGTGGATCACAACAAAGAATTTGATTTATTTAGTGGAGCATCTTCAGATGTATGTGATGATAATGTGATGCATGAACAAAGGATGTGCAATGAAGTACAACAAACAAACGTTGTGGAATCCGATACTGCTGATATAGGAAATAGCAATGTTATCCCATCTGAACTATATGTAAGACACAACGTCGAGTCTGTTGTACCAAGTGATGCATCTTCTGTTGATAATAATGTGTGTGAATTGGATGAATACACTGCTGTTGTACCTGATGAAACTTTAACTACTAGGCTTAATATTCTTAAAGATCAGGTGAATTTTTATGAACAGCGTGCAAAATTTGAGCTGACCGAACGTGAACAGAAAATGGATTGGCAGATGCGTACATATATAACTGAACGTAACTTAAAAGAAGAAACATTGAAAATGGAGTTAAAATCTTTACAAAATCAACTTGATCAAACTGTTAAACAAAAATAGGAGATTCAGGAAAGTGTAATTGCACTAAAACTAGATTTTAAGGATAAAGAAACTAAACTCCTAAATGATTTCTCCAATCTTAAGACGTTAAAGAACAAGCTTGAAAACAAGTTGTACACTCAATGCCAAACCATTCAAACTGCTCAAATGGTGCAAAAGCACAGTAAATTGCGGGATGAACATAGTAATAAGGATTTAGGAGTGCCTAAAACAAACTTCCTTAGGAGCGTTAGTGCTATTCAACCTGCTTTATATGATGCTAATGTTATGCTTAAGCCTGATCATCCCCCCCTGATGTGCCGTCTACTGAGGAGATTGATGAGATAGAATCTGTCAATAGAGAGAGATTAGATAATAAAATGAAGGATCCCCAAAATGCATTAAAAACGTGTCAATATCAAACCTCACAATTACTATGAATAGAATCGATTGATTGTTTTTGCACCCGAAACTAAGTTAACACCAGAGCAGGTTTTTTGGCCCTTAGACATTGAGAAAGTGAAAGCTGAAGAACTTAAGGCCAAAACCTTTCAAAAGTTTGCTACCCCAACGGTGTATCCCCCCAATACACCAATGCACTTAGTTCATTTATCACTTCCCGCACAATGTAAAACTCTTATTAGCATCTACGTTCTTTGTCAAATGTTCGCTGATTTTGATAAAACATGTTAAAAGAGAATTACACCAACGGGAATTACTGAGGGTGAAAGGGGATTTGAGCTAAGGAAAGAGTGTTATTTAACAGAAGTTATCCCATTTTTTAAACTTATCAAAGAACACTTTGAGGGTATGCAAAAATCCCTTGAAATTGAAGTGAAAGAGATGAAAGAAGTGTTTAAAAATATGGAAAATGAGGGAAAACAAATTGCAATAGATCTTCAATATAGTGAAATTGCAATAAAAAATGCTCTTATCATGAATGACACTTTGATTGCTAAATGTATTGCACAAGATGTATTCTATACTGCTACTGATTCTACATTAACTGCTTGTCAATTTCATGAAATGTCTGTTGCTTTTAATGTTATCCAGAATCGTGTTGTTGAGCTTGAGGGGGAGAATTTAAAATTGCATGAAATTCCAAACGATGATCATGATAACATGATCAGGCACTTTGCAAAACTAGAAGTTGATAATCTTAACCTGCAATTAAAATATCAACATTTAGAAGAAAGGATTAATATTACAAATGCCAAGACATCCTCAGATGCTCCTGAATTTGATGCATATTTTGAATTAGCCAAACGGGATGAAAAAATTCAAGCTCACACTAACACGATTCAAAAATTGAGGGCTAAAATTGTCCAATTGAAGTCAGATAAGAGTGATGTGATTGGTTCCCATAAACCACAGTCTGCAGATTCTCAGAATTTCAATTTCAAAACATCATCAACAAACTCAAACATGAAAATGATTGTTAGCAAGCCGAAAATTCAAAAGTTAAACAACATTACAAAGAGTTATATGATTTAATCAAGACTACACGTGACAAAACCAATGAAAAAATAACTTCTTTGCTAAATGAAATTGAGAATCTAAAGACCAAGATGAAAGGGAAAATGTCGGTTACGGCATGTGATAATGTCGTTTCAAAGGTCTTTGATTGTAAAAGTATGCATGTGATGCTGTGAATATCCCGCTTCCCCTTAGGAATAATGAGTTAGTCCATAGTGATTACCTTAGACACTTTAAGGATTACCTTGACATGCTTTGTGAGAACATTGAAGAGAAAAAAATGGTGAGATCAGTTGATAACATCATTATAGATGTCTATTTCCTCACCAATCGATCGCAAGAACTCTTAGAATATGCCATTGGTACATGTCCTAAGACCATTAACATGCGAGATAGACTTACTGTATCTTCCTCTAAGATTAAGAAAAAGCATGTTACCTTTGATGTACCGTTGACAACATCTAAACATAACACATCACTTACTAGAAAACAAACAGCAATGCAACAATCTATTCCCGCCATTAATTCTACAGGAGTAAACATTGAAACTAAAGCTTGCAGGTCAAATCCTAGTTGCAATACAAGGAATGATAGGACTTCGCCAGCTAAGAGTGCTCAAGGGAAGAAAGTAGAAGACCACTTTAGGAACAATAAGATTGTCTTGAATGAAACGAATCGTGTTGATTCTAGTATTAGCTATAAGGGTAGTGTAATTAATTTGAATTGTGATGCTACTTGTAAGACATGTAATGACTGTTTAATTTCTGGTAATCATGATGAGTGTGTTATGTCATTTTTGAAGTCTTCTAATCTATCCCCAGTTAAAATTTCTATGAAACATAAACTGGAAAAACGTGTTTGGAAAGCTACATGAAAGTTATTCACCACTGTAGGATATCAATGGAGACCCACTGGAAGAAAGTTCACTTTAGGATGTCAGTGCCCCTTAACTAAAATGACCAATCTTAAGCTTGCAAATGTTAAATAGTGGAAGGAAACTGGTAGAAAATTCCCTTTAGTTACACAATGCTTTGATAATAGGTCCATTGCACCCATTAGTAAAGATGTCTCTGAGAACACCATTGCATGTACAAATCCTCTTTCTCCTGAATATGTATGTGCTAACCAATTGGACCCCAATTGCACTGGGGGATCCACATTATTCAGTTATCCATATNTATGTGCTAACCAATTGGACCCCAATTGCACTTGGGGATCCACATTTTTCAGTTATCCATATTTGTCTGGTTTCAAATGCAGGTCGTACAAATCGTCCTGTGGTATTTGGACTCAGGTTGCTCAAAACGTATGACTGGGGATCGCTCGCGGCTCAGAAATTTCGTGAAAAAGTTTATCGGGACTGTTAGATTCGGGAACGACCATTTTGGAGCTATTATGGGTTATGGAGACTATGTGTTTGGTGACAGTGTGATTTCTAGAGTGTACTATGTGGAAGGCCTTGGGCACAATCTATTCTCTGTTGGTCAATTTTGTCCGATCTTGAAGTCGCCTTCAGAAAACACACATGTTTCGTTAGAGAATTGGATGGAATTAATCTTCTACAAGGTAGCTGTGGCAAAAACCTCTACACCGTCTCTATCGAAGATATGATGCGGTCATCACCTATCTGATTGTTATCTAAGGCCTCTAATAAAAAAATAGTTGTGGCTTCGTCGCTTGAATCACTTAAACATCGGTACCATCAATGAGCTTACTCGTAAGGATCTTGTTCGAGGCATGCCCAGATTGAAATATGAAAAAGATCATCTATAGCTGGGTAAAAGCAAGAAACACACTCACAAACCCAAATCTATCAACACCATTATGGAAGTTCTTTACACCCTTCACATGGATCTGTGTGGACCTATGAGAGTACAAAGTATAAATGGGAAAAGATATGTTCTATTAATTGCTGACGATTTGTAATACCTGAAATTTAAAACCTTGCAAAATGACCAAAATGCCCTTGTAATTTAAAAACTAAATAAAAGCTTAAATAAAATACAAATAAAATCCCAAACACTTGGAAAAATTTAACAAATGATGATTATTAATTTTTTTTGGGACATTTAATGCATTTAAAACTTGTATAAATTATGAGGCATGTTTAATTATTATTTTTAGGCCAAAAATGAATAAAATGTTGTACAAAACTTGAAATTAAAAGAGATAATTATAGAAGGTGAAAATTTCTGATTTGGTCTCCCCCAAATCACTTAGAATCCGGCCCCCATCATTCCCTAGTCACTCATTATATAATTTTGCAATTATCTCATTTCCAAAACACAAAATAAATCCTAAAAACACCTCTAAAATCAATCCGGCGGCTACATAATTTTCCAAGGGTCTACACCATTTTTCTTGAACGTGTTTTGGATCATAGAAGGTGGGAAAAATAGTCGGTAAGGCTGTGGAGTGATCGGTAATTCATTGGAGTATTGTTTGTGTCGAATAAACCCTACCGAAAAGAATAATTCACAAGGCCACATCCATTCGATCCTAACCATCTTGTGTATTTTTGTATCACTCTCTATACTCTATATGATCTGTATAAAATGTTAAATTCGATCCAGGCATGTTTAATTGGTCATACAAAATTAATTATAATTAAAACCCTAATTTCAAGCAAAATTGATAAATCGGCCTAAATGAATTTTGTGATTTTAGATCTGATTTTTCTGGACTTATATGATACATATTCTACCTGTAAAAATTGTTGGTTGAATTGTTTGAGGCTTATAATCATCTATTGTGAATTTGTGAATAATCAGCAAAAAGAGAAAATGAGGGAAAAAGGGTTCTTTACCAAATTTTAGGGTTTTCATAATTTTTATGGTTCATAATAAATGTAATGATTGCATAATAATTATTTTAGGGTTTGGGAAAAATTAGGCTTGTGAATTGGATTTTTGTTTAAAACCGATTTGAAATTAAAAAGGTTAAGGGGCTATTTTGTAATTTATGAAAGTATGGGACCATTTTTGTAACTCTTGTAAATACAGTAGTTTAATGGTAAAAATAAT
>LBNU01008388.1:125566-138060 GCA_014162995.1 Artemisia annua
TATTCTGTCTTTCTTTTCTGTTTCATATTGTTTTGTTGTTATATCTGTTCACTGAGCTTTTTAAGCTCAGCCGCGTTTTCTTTCTCCCGCGGCAGGTTTTAGAAGGAAGCTGGGTTATGGGTGAAGAGTGCAAATAGGAGCTTTTAGAGAGGAATTGCTTGATGAGCTTATAGTGTTTAAGAAGATGCTTTAGATTAGTCTTCTTGTACTTAGTTCTGATATTGTATTCCTTTATCATGGAACCTTTTGTAACGCTTGTATCTATTTGCATCATTAAAGTTTATGCTTGTGTTTGTTCTGATTGACACCATGAATGTGACACTTTAGCCTTGTCGGGTTGGGGTGTTACACGATTACTCTCGGTTTACATGGGTAAAGTTTTTGAGATCCAAGGATTAGACACCCGAGATCATCAATAAACTTATCAAGCAATTGCAAGTTAGACTCAATAAAACTCTCAGAATCATTCGCACAGATAGTGGAACAGAGTTTGTTAACAAACAACTTACTCAATTTTATGAAAACCTTGGCATCCGTCATCAAAAGAGTGTTCCACGAACGCCTCAGCAAAATGAAGTTGTTGAAAGACGCAACCGTACCCTAGTTAAGGCAGATCGAACTATGCTTATATTTTCTAAATCTCCAATGTTCCTTTAGCCAGAGGCTATTGCAACTACTTGCTACACCCAAAACCAATCACTGATTCATCCTCTCCACAACAAAACTTCCTATGAGCTAGTGCATATTAGAAAACCCGATCTTTCTTTTCTACGTGTGTTTGGTGCATTGTGTTATCCAACAAACGATAGTGAAGACTTGGGTAAACTTAAGGCGAAAGCTGATATTGGGATATTTGTTGGTTATGCACCAGATAGAAAGGGTTACCGAATCTACAACAAAAGAACCCGACAAATCATGGAAACTATTCATGTCACGTTTGCTGAGCTGACTGAACATACGGTTCCTGAACACACCAGTTCAGGACCCACACCTAACCTTTTGACTCCTGGACCAATTAGTTCAAGACTTGTACAGAATTCCACTCTTGCTGCTCCTTATGTACCTCCCACTAGTGAGGAATTAATGAAGTTGTTTGATCCAATGTTTGATGAATATTTTGAGCCTCAGCATAATCACGAGCCTGAACCACAAGTTGCTGATCTTAATGATACTGTTGCAAATGCTCCTCAAGAAACTAATGTTCCATCTATGTCCATCTCCATTGGTCAGGATGCACCATCATCTAGTCATACTTAACATACTTCAAACGATCAATCATCTTCTGAACATCAAGGAACGGCAGCAGACAATTCTTTTGAAGTAAATCCTTTTGCTCCACTTGATGATGAGCCGTTTAAAAACATCTTTGCTCTTGAACCCCCAATGAGGCAACGTCGTCAGAAGATTCAAATACGGCAACTTTAGTTCACTACCCTCAACATCATGAACATCTCAGAAAATGGTAAAATGATCACCCGATTGACAACATCATTGGAAACCTTCTAGTATCTACACGTAAACAACTTGCCACCGATGCCTTGTGGTGCTTCTTTAATTCCGTACTATCTAAAGCTGAACCCAAGGATTTCAAAGATGCATTGTCTAAAGACTCATGGTTCACTGCAATGCAAGAAGAGATTCATGAATTTGATCGACTCAAAGTATGGGAATTAGTGCCTCCACCAGATTGTGCTATGATTATCGCTCTCAAGTAGATCTTCAAAGTGAAGCTTGATGAGCATGGTGATGTTCTGAAAAACAAGGCTCGGCTGGTAGCCAAAGGATACCGTCAAGAAGAAGGCGTAGATTTTAAAGAATCCTTCGCACCAGTTGCAAGAATTGAAACCATTAGAATTTTCCTTGCACATGCTGCCAGTCAGAATATGGTTGAATGTCAGTGGACGTTAAGATGGTATTTCTAAATGGTAAGTTGAAAGAGGTGGTGTATGTTAGTCAACCTGAAGGATTTGCAGACCCTGAACGTCCTAATCACGTCTATCGCTTGAAGAAGGCCCTCTATGGACTTAAGCAGGCTCCTAAGGCATGGTATGATACGTTTTCCAAGTTTCTTCTAGCTAAAAAGTTCACCAAGGGTGTTGTTGATCCTACACTTTTTACCAGAAAATCGGGCAAACATCTTCTTCATGTTCAAATCTATGTAGATGACATTATCTTTGCTTTTTCCGATCCTATGGAATGTGATCGTTTTTCTCAAGAGATGAACTCGGAGTTCCAAATGTCCATGATGGGACAAATGTCATTCTTCCGAGGGTTACAAATCTCTCAAAACCCCAATGGCATTTTCATTAATCTATCCAAGTATGCTACTGAAATTTTGAAGAAATTTGGATTTGAATCATGTGACTCAGTTGACACTCCTATGGTCGAAAGATTAAAACTGGACGAGGACACTGTCGGGATCTCAGTCGACCAAACCAAGTACCGCAACATGATTGGATTCTTAATGTACCTCACTGCTAGTAGGCCAGATCTTCTGTTTGCTATATGCATGTGCGCTCGGTATCAATCCAAGCCTACCAAAAAGCATTTGGAAACAATCAACAGAGTCTTCATGTATCTTCAAGGGACTATCTACATGGGTCTCTGGTATCCTAAAGACACCGCTATGGCCCTCACGGCCTACTCTGACGCTGATCATGCGGGGTGTCAAGATACTCGTCGAAGTACTTCAGGTGGTGCTCAATTTCTGGGAGATAAGCTTGTAAGCTGGTCATCAAAGAGGCAAATGAGTACATCGATCTCCTCTATAGAGGCTGAATACATCGCCATGTCATCGTGTTATGCTCAAATCTTATGGATGAAATCTCAACTATCGGAATATGGCTTTGTTTACAACAAGATTCCGATGTACTGTGACAACAAAAGTACTATAGCTCTTTGCTACAACAATGTCCAGCACTCCAGATCGAAGCACATTGATATTCGACATCATTTCATCAGGGAACAAGTTGAAAAGGAGGTTGTGGAACTTTACTTCGTGAGGACAAAATTTCAGCTGGCTGATATCACTAAGGCACTTCCGAGAGAACGGTTTCAGTTCATTCTCCCGCGCCTTGGAATGAAGAGTCTTACACCGGAATTGCTCAAAAGTCTTCAGGAAGAGAACGAGGAATAATGGATTTGCTTCACATATCCTTGTATATATATAAAACCAAAAAGAAAATACAAAAATATAAAAAACCATAAAAAACTGAAAACCCCAAAAATACCAAAAATAGTTCTTCTTTAGGCATGTCTTCTGTTTATCGATAACATTTAAGGTTCTAGAAATTTCATTCAATAATGGCACGGAGCTTTAAATGAAGCTCGAGTAGAAGTTATAATACAGGGTTAAAACATGTCTTTATGGCTTGCAATTACTTCAGATAGCAACCCGCTCTTCTAGATGGGGAAAAACGCGCCCAAAAAGACGGTTGTTCCTCTTACTGGTTGAAGTTCACCCGGGGCATGGATTACTTTATATCCATGTTTCCTCGATTTGATGTACGTTTCAGTGCATAATTTCTCGTATAAGAAGGGAAGTCTTCTTTACATCACGGAAACTTTTCCTTCAATGATTCTTCGGGATCTGTGCTAAACTTGGTTGTACCTTGATTTTTTGAAATTCAATCAGGCTTGAAATTTTTCATAAAAGATCTTCTACTCAATCGATGACAAAATATAAACTTTTGCCAAAATGTTAAATTGAACATGGGTCATCGATTGAGGGGGAGAGTGATTTCAAAATCATCAAAACGACTTTATACTTCACAAGCAGTGTATATCGTCTGACTATCAGCAGATAATGAACCTGACCACATTTTCTCCCAAATTTTCTAAACATACTTAAATCAATTGGGATTACAAATCTCAAATGGTTTGAAATTTTGATCGTAGGAGAGAATGTGATTTAAATATGCAATCTGATAAAATGTGACGTTTAGGACTTTAATGTAAGCTCTCACATATGTGCTAAACTCTTTGATATACCACTACACATATTAAGGGGGAGCAAATGGCTTGTGGTGACTAACAGATTTGGCATCTCATGTGAGCGTGGCTCAGGTTTAACCAGTGAATTGACGAAACAAAAACAGTCATCAATCGAAAGGACTTGTCCTAGCCGGGTAATAATTTCAAGCTAGTCTAATGATTCATCAAAATCAATATATATATTATATTCTCCAAGAAATACGCAAGAAATACGTATTCCTTAGTCGTTCCGTGAAGGTGTGAATGGAAAATTGATAAACGTGTAGTGAATGTGAAAATAAAGAGATATATGAGATAATAAGCTATGAAATATGTAAAAGCAACTAAAAAAAACTAATCAAGCAACGGGATAAAGCAATTAAAGCACAAAGATCCTAAAACGCAAACTAAAATATAAAACGTACGAAATTATTTCTAAAAACACACCTAATTAGTGGAATCCTAAAATAAAAGTCCTAAAAATATAAAAATGATTTTTCTAACTAAAAAATGATAAAAGAAAATTTTAGGACAAAGAAAATTTATTTTTTGGCTTTTTATTATTTATTATGAGTTAAAAACTAGAAAAGAGAAAATAAATGATTAAAAATAGAAAGTGAAAAGTAAAAAATCTATTTTTTTTTTCTAAAAGTCTATTTTGATGAAGAAAATAAGAGAAAATTGCAAGAAGTTGGAAAAGCCCACGTATAAGCTCTTAACAAGCTTAGCAGTAAGCTGAAGCTTAAAATGGACAATGTGTTAACTATTAAATGTGAGAAATAGTATTGTAAGTCCTTCGGGCACAATTGGTATGGTCTGTATGTTGTGAGGTTTAGTATGCTAAAGGTCTGTGGCTCGAACCTTACCCAGACCTTTTTGCCAAATATATTTTTTTTAATTTTTTTTTTCTTTTACCAAATGATTAAACAACTAATAATAATGAACTTTTATAAAATCACTTTTATGAAAAGCTTTAGATAAGCTCAGAAGAACCTTATGTATCCAACAGATTACCAAAAAGGGCTTAAGTGACCAAGTAACACTAAAAGCTAAAAGGAACTAAGGAAATAAGCCATCCTAAAGTGCAATAAGCTAAATCTCTATTGACACACTACCAAACAAGCTCAAACAAGCTAAAGAACAAGCTTTCAAACTGAATCAATCAAATAAGCTAAATCAGCAAACTTAGTCCACAACAGTCCTACTAGGCACTTATGAAGGCTAAATAAGTTGGGCAAACAAGCTTCTAAAAACAAATAAACCTCAGAAACCTCAAGCTGGTATTATAAGCTCTGTAACAAACCAAGTTTCAAGCAGAATGATCAATTAATGAGCAAATAAGAAGCTTATGATTATGGGCAGTTGAACACAATTCAGAGGTGCAGGGGACAAAGATGCTCAGTCAGGATACTTTGGTTACAGATTCAAGCAAGCAAATGTTGTCGAAATTCCAAATTTCTTTTTGATATAGATTCACAAGCAGCCAATTATCTCAAAGCAACGATCAAATAGTACTTCCAAACAGTTTATAATCCTAAAATTGATCTAGAAGATTATGCAATTTTTGAACAAACACTATTTTTAACTTTTTGATATTTTTTTAGATTTTGACTAAACTGAATTTCTAAAGGCCCTAGTTGATTAATTATGTTATACTAAACCTAAAATGCAACTTAATAAAGCTAGATTATCTCTATATGTAACAAATTTAATGATTATGCTACTCTAAATATGTAACAGTTACTGTTAAGAGAATTGAGATGCAAATTTTACTTTTATCAAATGATCCTACTGCTTTTATGATCTTTTTACTCTAATATTACCCAATGCAATTTGCCTAAACTACTAATACCTACAGATCTAACCCTAAACTCAGTTAACTAGCTTATGCCAAACACTAGTTACGTTATAGTTTTGAGAGATTTATTAAGCAAATATGAGTTTCACTTATCCAAACCACTAAATCAACTCAATGACAGATCAAATAGGTCCAATATAGCTCAAAAACACATATCCAATCTACCAACACCACAAGAGCACAAATACCAATATATGACAGATAACTAAGCAATAGTATAAATATGATGCAAACTATTCTAAATTGATGAGATCTAATGATATTAAACTATAATATGACTAAGTTACACTAATGAAACAGTAAACAAGCACTTATAATAGATTTATACTAGATATCTAAAATATGCAATTATAAGCTAATAAATGGAAAATAGAAACTTACAAGAACACCCTCAGCATGAACAGAGGGTTTTCCTTAAGAAGCCTATCTTTAGATAGGCCAAACTCTTCCCAATCTCAGTTTGAACTATGATGAGGCGAAAAGTGTTACGCTTTTAGGGTGTCCTTTAAGCCCTAATCCGTAATTGTTTGATCAAATATTGCCTTAAATAGTTTCTTTTGTCATTTTAGGTACTTTGGAGAAGAAATCTGGAAAAGGAAGCATTTTGGACGTTTTTGGAGCATAAAAGTGAAGAAAACGACAAAGTCTCTAAACCATGCTGAAAAATGTACCTGACGGCGTCACTCTTTACGAAGTGACGGCGTCACGCTTTAATAAAGAGGTGGATAATTTTTACACTTGACGGGCCAGAAAGATTTGAAGCTTTTACACGTTACGGCGTCACGTGTATTTTGGAGTAGGCCGTTACGTTATAACTTAAAGAGAGACGGCCCAGAGACTTTTAAAGAGGGATGGCGTCAAGAGTGGATCTGAGCAATCCGAGAAGAGTTTTGGCGGCGAGGTGACGGCGTCACGAGCTAAAGCGTGACGCCGTCAGATTGTAAAATATATATATATTCTTCTAATTTTCATTCATTAGATGTGCAACTTTTGGTAGAACTTTAGGGATAGACCCTAGGTCGTGGAATACTGTATTTTCAAGGGTTTTTCACCCTTGAATCCTTGATATTCAATTAAAGATAAGACTCCTTTCAAATCAAACAATATGTCTATGTGTTGCTTGATTATATCTTATGCTTGTCTTTACTTTAACATGCTAGGCTAGGTTTCTCTTGTGTTTGCTTAGAACTAATGAAACCTAGCTATTGATTACTTGTTATTGGTTTTTTATGATTGTTGTGGGTGGGTGATGTCGATGTTAGGCTTAAGAAAACTGGCTAACCTCTTATTCGGTAACTTGCTTGAACGACTTAAGAAGCATGAATCGGATGTGTACTACGATTATATGGTAGTATTTAATGCATAAGCAAATTCTAGTGATCCCATGTTAGGAGCTTTTAGTCGGCTCGACATAGGAGTGAAGTAGGAGCTTATAGAGTTAGGGAAGATCGTACACGGCCCTACGAATGGTATAAAGGAATAAAACCCGTCATCAACACAATTATAACAAACCAACTAACCGGTAAAAGATAGCTAGGGAGTAAGGAAATCTAAGTAAACACACTTTTCTCCATATAAGTTTCACAACCAATTTACTTTTCTTGTTATTTTATTTTATTTGCAATTGTAGTTATTTGGGTTAGTTGACTAGCATCTAATTCCGCCCACTCCTCCAATACCCGATATTTTTACTTGCTTTTATAAAATATAAAAAATACAAAAAGAATCATCCCTCACCCTTAGACCTAAATTAGAGTAGTTTTCAATCATAATGACACTATTCCCTGAGAGAACGATCAATCCCCCGATTCTTGCCACTTCACTATACTACATCGGTCAGGTACACTGCCTGGTGGGGGTTGTAAGCTTCTCAAGATCCCTTGAGAGGTAAAACGTATTGCGAAGGCTGCAAAACCCACGCATCAAGTTTTTGGCACCGCTGCTGGGGAATAATTATTGCTTAGGATGAAAATTTATTTTCACTTAGGTCTACTCACTAGATTCCTTTCTAGTAAGATTTTTGCTTTATTTTTCTAGGTTTTCTTTAGTCTATCTTTTTCTTCATGTCTTTGTTCGTAACCATTACCATCCGACATCATGGAAGGTGGTAATATCCTTGATCCCAACAACCCACCACAAAAAAACATACCCCAACCAAACCCACCTCCTAGAGCCCGTACTTTAGAAGAATACTCCCGTCCTAGCCATCAAGGCAATCGAAGCACCATTGAGCTCACCCAAGGAGCCAATGTGTCTCCCTTGCGATCCGACACCATCCGGTTGGTGCAAAGCAGATGTGCATTCCATGGACTTCGTTCTGAAGATCCAAATCAACACCTTGATTCGTTGTGTTTTAGTGTGCAAAACAACAAGTACACAAAAATATCAACAAAGTGGAGTCAAAGTTATCGTGAGTGACAACAAGACGTGGAGAAATACAAGTAAACCTTTTAGGAAAAAGGTTACCTCGTAAACTCGTGTAATGTGATATTTGTGAGACCGGGAAGTGATTTCCCGAGTCGTACCCCAACGAGGTGTGAATGGAAAGATTCGTGAAAGATCGAGAATAAAGACTTGTATGTTTGGTTGTGAAAGATTGTTTGGTTTTATGGTACGAAAATGGAAAATTAACGAACGAGGATGAAAATAAATTAACCTAAAGGGAACAAAAGGCAATTGGCAAACTAGGGAAATCTTAAAATACTACGGGAATCAAAAATAGGTATCGGGAATCATAAAACACAATATAAACAAGTAACGTGACGTTTATTCTAAATAAACGTCAACGTACAAATAAAAACGTGAAATTATTGCTACGCAAATCCTACGGGCCTACAAATAATTTTCTAACGCACTAAAAGACAAAAGAAAATTTTGGAAAAAAGAAAATTAATTATTTAATAAAAATCCTAATTATTATTAATTAATTACTAATTAAACAAAATTAAATCAAATTAAATACTTAAGCTATTCAAATAAATCTAAGACTTTTTTGGAAATTTATACAAGTTAAAACTAATCTGGGAAAAATATAAAAGGTGGTGGTCTAGTACAAAAATAAGCAAAAATAAGCAAAACTGAAGCTGACTATTGCAAATAAGCAAAAAGACAAAGAGTAGTTAAATATTAAAGATGGGGAGATATAAATGAAAGAAGACCCAAGGGCAACTGGTGTTGAGGTGTGGTGTGGTTGTGTGTTTATGCAGGAGGTCAGGGGTTCGACCCCTATTTTTGCACAAAATTTGTTTTTTTCTTTTTGTTTCTATCTTTTGTTCACTGATTTCACACACAAACACAATCACAAATCTAAGTCCTTACTTGAAAACAGATTTAAACCACAAATTTAAACAACTCAATCCAGACTCAAATCATTTTTCAAGATCACCAGAAAATTTCCTTTGTTTTCACAATTTGTCCAAGGACTTTTTCTTAAATAAGCTCAATAATCTAAAATAAGCAACAACTTAAGCAACAACAATAGTAACAAGAAACTACTACAACAACAACATAAACAGAAACTACAACAAGAATGATGAAAAATTATCAAGCTCAGCTGGTTAAGAACAGCAGCAGCAGAAAACAAAAAGAAGCCAAAAGAAGGCTTCAAATAAGCACTTGAATAAGCAGGAAAATGAAAACTAAAGGAGCAATCTTAAACACTACCTAGGGGGCTACCCAAATCAGCAAAGAACAAAGATTTACACTCAGATTTGAGCTATCTAAGGCCAATCTAATTATCCAAAAACAATCTGGATGCAGGGGAATCAGTGTCAATTATGCATATTCATTATCAAATTTGAGTGAGCAAACATGTTTCAATTTCCAAATTTCTTTTTGATTCAAGAAAACAATCTGGCAAGGATTTCAAAAATTCAAAAACATTGTGATTTCACCCAAAAATGGGCCTTGTGCACTTCATCAAACTTTGTCCCATTTCATATTTATGCAATTTTGACTTTTGAAAATGACTTGAACCATGTTGACTTTTATGAGATTACAATGATCCTTGGTTACTGAAATGGATATGTTTCACCTAATGAGACTAATGCAAGCAATCTAAACAAGTTACAAAGCCAAAATGATGATTTGGGTCCCAAAATTTCCAACAGTAAACTGCCATAAGAGTCATAAGCAATGATTTGACTTTTTACATGAAACTTACTAAACTTATGTTCTAATTATTCTAATATAACCTAATGCATTCTATTCTAGCTGGTTTTAAACACTGAGAGTCACAAGAGCTCAGCTAAGTTCACCAATCCAAACACCCTTAATAAAACAGATTATGAAGCTTAATGAAGCAAAAGGTTGGAACAAGCTAAGGTACTGATAAATAAGCTTCCACTAGGCTAATATGAACTAAATTAAGCAGAAGTAAACAATAATCAACTTATATAACTAAAAATCACAGATTATGCAAAAATAATGGATCAAATAGCTTACTTGACATCCAAAACTCACAACCAACTGAGAACTAGTATCAAATCATAACCTACTGCTCCCCATGGAGCTCTAAACCAGTCATCATCCTTGCTTTGCTTGCTCCATTCTTCTTCTTCATTTTTTTTTATTTTCTTTGTGATTTTCTCTTTTTTTTTATATATTTTTATATTTTCTGTTTTCAAAGCTTTAATTAACATGAAACAAGCTTATAAAAGCTTCTGAGACAAATTGGAACAATGGTAAAGCATAAACAGCAATTTTTACTAAATTGTAAATTCTCATGAAAAATAGACAATGCTTGGAAATAAACTGAACTTTTAATTAAATTGCATAAAAAGATTACACAGTGAAAGTAAAGTACTAAATTTTATAAAAATACAAGAGAAAACTGAATGCCCATGAAGGCTACAATGACTCACTATTTATACTAAGCTAGAATTAGGGTTCCCATTGCTCCCTTGTGTTACTTCTGTGAGAGAAAGCTTCGTAAAAATCATCCTTGTGCTTTTCTGAATTCATCCCAGCTGTCCAATTAAAGTATACAAGATCTGAACCCTTAATTCACTTTTGGCGGGAAAAAGTTGTGGTGGCAGTTTGGATTGCCAGGGTGGAATGGGGCATCTTGTGACTTATCCTTGGAGAAGGTGACATGGGGGAAGGTGAGGGGGAGCTTTTGAGGGGATGGGGTTGAGTGTTGCAGGAGATGGTGGGAATGGTGGTGGTGTTTTATCTGGGTAAAGGAGGGAGTGGGGGAGAAGATGGTCGGGGTGTGACTTTTTGTTTGACCAAGGTTTTATAAAAAACGGGGAGGGTTTATTATGGTGTTGGGCTGGTTGGGAGTGGGCCTGGTGGGGATTTGGGGTATTGGGTTATAATAAGAAAAAAGGGTGGTGTTGGGTTTAAATTAAACAAGGGGTCCATTTGGGTTTTATAGATATTAAACACAAGGGCCATTCATGTAAATTCTGAAATCTGAGGGGCCCAAGCTGCCAATCTTCAAAAGTTATCCCGAGGATAATATTTGCCAAGTTCCACTAATCCAAGGACCATGATTGCAATTTTCCACTTTTAAAATTACCGGGGACCAAATGTGTCAACTTTTGAAAATTGAGGGACCAAACTGCAATTTCTTCAAACTTTTCACCAAAGGATCAAAATTGACAACTTGTTACTTTCCAAGGACTAATGTTGACTTTTTCATCCAAAATATTCCACCAGGGGCCATTTCTGCCATTTTCTGAAAGTTCAGGGACCAATCTTGCCAAATGTGAAACTTCAGGGACTAAACTTGTAACTTCTTGAAAGCTTTTTACCCAAAGATCGTTTTTGATTTTAAAGGACTTGGTTTGACTTTTCTTTTCAAAATAAATGCTTAGGGACTAATTTTGTCAAGTTTTGAAAGTTGGGGGACTGAAACTGCCAATTATGCAAACTTTGTACGATTTTCATTTGTTTTTAATCCTTTTGCATCTAAAACATATAAAACACGATCTTTGGGATATTTTCAGTATTTTGATGTATTTCCGAGTGTTTTCACGTGTTTTGGCAGTTAAAATACGATAAAAGTGATGAGTATTTACACACTCATCACACCTCAAGGATTTCCTTAAGATCGTAGATTCCATAGACCTTGATGTTGACACTAGAGAGACTACTCGATTACGTCTCTTCCAATTCTCTTTGCGAGACCAAGCTAGTCAATTGCTAGAGCGTCTACCCGCAGGATCCATCACCTCTTCGGATGACCTCACCACTCGCTTCCTTGCTCAATTTTTCCCACCGGGGAGAACTACCAAGTTAAGGAATGACATCTTGATGTTCCAACAATGTCAAGGCGAAACCCTCTACGAGGCATAGACTCAATTCAAGGAGTTACTCTAAAAAGTCCCTCACCATGGCATAGACCTTTGGCTCCAAATCTAAATTTTCTATGACCATATCAATATCCCCACGAAGCAAACCATTGACCAAGTGGCCGGTGGCTAGCTACGTGATCTTAGTGCGGAACAATCATGGGAACTCATAGAAGATCTAGCTATTTATGACAATGAAAGTTGGAATGATCCCCGTGATTTGAACAAAACGGTTAATGCAATATCTTTGCCTTCGAATAATTCAAGCACTTCCGACCATAGGATCATGGAACTTGAGGACCAAGTCAAGTATCTCATGAAATCCTACGAAGCTCCTAAACCTTCAAGCCAAGTGAACAAAATCACTT
>LBNU01008391.1:0-27521 GCA_014162995.1 Artemisia annua
AAATGCGAAAGGTCTTACTTCATAGACTTATCCTTAGCTTCCCTGAAGATGACGTCACTGAATGACTATTCACTCCAGTGACTTTGCGTTGTTTTCCAAGATAGTTCATCACCTTGGCTAATTTGTGCTTCAAATCTTGTAATCAGGACTTGGTGATGGAATCGAACCCAACAGAGAAACAATGTTTTTCTTCTCTCTAAATTTGATATAAGATTGCATGGTATGTGAAGATTATGTGATATGTATTTTTCTGTAGTTTAATTTTGGACACCCAACAATGTGTTCCTTATGACACCCAAAACCAGCCCACCTCAAAGAGGTGGGATTTGTGAGATTTTTGTACATTATTGTTTACGGCGCGTACCGGTTAGTGCATTAGTTGGGTATTTTTAACGTGTATCGGGCTACCGGGTTATTAAAAAGAAAATATAAACGCGGACACATACGGGACATAATAAGTTGTAAAAACATTATAAAAATATAAATTTTCATAACATTGGGTATTCTTGATTTAGGTATTGCTTTGTCTCGGTACAATTCTTGTTGTATATAGTTCAAGTAAAGTTATTTATTTGGTTAACCACAAAATAATAAATATATAGTTTTATAACCTTAGTGGAAAAACATAACTAATATAAAAACTATATTAGTGCTCTAGTGGAATTTGGTTTGGTACATTAGGTTAAAAACTAATAACTGGTCTTATTATTTATATACAAATAAATAAATAAGCGGTAAACTTGAACAATAATATATCTACGAGTGGAATAGAATGCAAATGATGTCGTGATGCAATGTAGACTAACCCTAGTCTAGAAAATGTACGATGGTTGACAATGTGACTTAACCTACCCGGTCTCGTCAAATGGATACCCGTAAACCCTGTTTACGTGAAATGTTGAATTGAAATTCAATGAATAGGAAATGTCGGGAATAAGGAAAATTGGCCTGAAATGGAGAATTGTGACACATACAATGACAAAAAATGTCAAGTTTTGTGTTACAATGAAAAAAAAAAATAGTTGGCAACATACAATGAGAAAAAGTGTCAAATTTAATGTATTTTTTTTATCATTTTCCAATTAAAAACTTATGATTTAAGAGACCATATTGTCTCTCCTAACGTTTTCAACCTCAAAAAGCAACAACCGATCCTATCGTTTAGTGCACAACTTGCTTCATAGTATTTGACTTTTGTTTTCCTTTTTAAACAATTTTTTACTTTTCATTAATTTTACAATCTCCTTAAAAAATTTAGATCGTTTCAAGCACATTTTCTAGTATCGAATGATCCTTGTTTTAAAACGTAGCCCCAAAACAGTCCACATACGTTTCATTATCTTTAGTCAGGAGTTAAAATTGATCTCGTAGCATAGTTTATAAAAGTTGTCCTTAAGGAGTACTCGAGGATTATAGTTATCGCGCGTTGCTGCAGACTTCTCTATTTTTTATTATTTTAAATTACGATAGATATGAAATTTGTAAATTAAAATTTAGGAAATACAGTTTTACTTGATATTTACATGTCGAAAAGTTTAGACCCATGATATATTTTTAATGAAAAAATAAGTATAGAGAGACGACATATTAAGTTGTCTATCTTTCTATAAATTTGTTAAGTGGAAATATTAGTATAAATGCATATTATTTAGGGCGTGTTTGTTAAAATTAGCAATAAGTAGTAGCAGTGGGCAGTGGCAGTGAGCTGTGAGTAGTAGTCACAGCTCACCGCTCACCGCACACAGCTTCTTAAAGAAGTATTGAAAAATGAGAATTTATAAAAAATAGCAAAGCTCACCGCTCCTTTGCCAAACGACTACTAAAAATCAAAATGCTCATTGTTCACCGCTCACTGTTTCAAAAAGCTTCACACCACTCCGTGCCAAACATACCCTTAAATTAATAGTATACTTCTTATCTTTGTGTTATTAATAAATAGTTAAAGGGTAGAAAATGAAGTTAAAAAAACTCACTTAACTAACCAACTTATCTTACTTTGTAATAATGTTATTTGATTTATAAAATTTAGCAAAAATCGTAAGTATTATAATATTATACTCATTTTCATTGTAAATGTAAAACTTTTTAAATGGTAAACTAAGATAACCCTTGTTAACTTTGTTGTTGGTTAAATATCAAGGGGTAAAATTAAAAATTGATAAAAGACTTAGAGGTTGTTTGACAAATCAATATGATTTTGGTATGAGTGAATCAACGATTCTGAATGAATCAAAGACATTGAATGAATATGATCCTGAATGAGAATATTGTTTGATTAGTATGCTCTGTGTGCAATATAAATAAGAAAAAGAAACTACATTTTGAACTCTCCGTTGTAGAAAAATATTGAATGAACTTTATTTTTATTTTTTTTAACTTTTTTTATCGATGTTTAGAGTTAGATCAATTTGAATTTATAAATTAAAACTATAAAAGGTGTTATATAATGCATTGAAAAGAGTCAAAATACAACAATGTAAGGTATGTAAATCCAATTTGAAATGAAGAAAAACAGTATTTAGTATAACTTGAACGTTAAAATTAAAGATCACTACAAATAAAGATAATAACATAAACAAAAATAAGAAAAGAAAATTGAAGTATTGCTAAATGTATTATAAATAAACTGACGTTGAATGATAAAGCTACACATCCAACCATGACCCATTCATTTCTAAATTGGCTCATTTAGCAAGCTACACATCCAACAATGACCCATTCATTTCTAAATTTGCTCATTTAGCGCCACTCTTTCTTTTACCAAACAACATCTCCTCTAAATATCTAGGAGATTGGTGCTGAGTCATGTCATTCAATTCAGCTTTTATCAAACACCCCTTTGCTCAATTAACTTGACTTTAGGGATGGTTAATTTTACTCTAACCATGTCGGCCTTGATTGATAGAAGATATTTCAGTTCGTTCGTTACACATAAGTGTTTACTTCTCTATTTTTATTTTATTTTATTTATTTATTTATTATTTTTTTTATTTTTAGTTTGTTATTAAATAAGGTTTTTTGAGTTTTGATAAAATAAAAAAATAAAAAACTTTAAAACATTAAAATCACATTTTTTTGGCACATACACTCCAAAATGACACTTAGAAGTAGAATGAGCATAACATTACTAGAATACTAGACAACAAGTACACGAAGAGTGAGTGTTCTTTACTCCATACGTTATTAAATGACGAGTTCCTTGAATAGGCAAAGAAAATACACATGCACTCAACCAACTTTTCATGTGATATGTTATTCCATATGAATAATACAATTATTGAATGAACTAATAATAACAAGGATGGGATGTGACGTATGAGTTAAAGTGGTTATGTTGAAACGTCTAAAATACCAAAGAGTTTGTGTCTTAATGGTACCTCTTATTGTATGAAAAAAGCTTTTCAACCAAATGATTGTAGGTTTAAGTCATACTTAAGATATGTGAGATAGTCTGTGGTTTGTATATTGTGGAAAGTTAGTTGTCTTTTAAAAATAAAAAGATAAAAGACGTGTATAAAATGTGAAGAAATAATGAAGAATGCTAAATTTAGGTCGTATTCTTGTGCATTGTTCACTTTTTTGTTAACAAATGTGCATTGGTCACTTACCAATTTACCATCCAATAATTGTTATCATTATAATTGTTGTTATTGAATCCATCATAACCTAATGCATGTAGACGTCAAGTAAATGCTAGATTTTTTCAAATAACACAAGTTTGACCGGATTGATTATTGTATATGTGAGTTTATCTAATGTATATTTTTCAAGACACGTAGTATATATCGAGAAATGTATTTGATGGTTGCACAAGTACAACTAACATTTTATGCAATAAAATATCCAAAAGTCAAATGTACTTTTCTGTTATGCATAGTAAGGGATTAGGTTTATGGAAGTTGTTAATTACTGGTGAACTTCAACAAATCCGTTTGTTTCAAGATAGCATTCATTATAGTATTTTGCAAGACATATTAGTTGCACTTAACTAACACGTACCAAGATTGAAATAAGAACACCGAACAAGGGACCCAAATAATTAGACACTTGATAGTTAAAAAATAATAAAATACAAATTAAGCATATATGGTGCGTTATATTTTATATGATTTTTTCAATAAATACTAATTCTCATTCATGATAATTTGCTTGATACAATGTCAAGTCTTAAATATTTTGACACGTGACATAAAATATTATCAGTTGATCATCACAAGAGCAACTAGTGTGGCATGTGTTATAATACCGATCGACGAAAGGCGGGCCTAGGGAATGCACGAGATGTCATTGCATAGGGTTTTCGTTTGACGAAGGTCACAAAGTTTCATGCACTTTTATTATATATGCATAATATGATGCTTAAGTTCAATTAGTTCATGCACTACTGTCTACTGATACATGTCTATTTTGTTTGTGTGTTTAAGGGTCTATTATGATGATGACATGGCCACCGAAATCCATGAAACAACCCTACCAAAAGATAGTTGTCGTTCCAACATAACACTGAAAAAAACGATGAAAATAACATACCACATTTTACTCTTTAATGTTAACACCTAATTTTTCTACTTCTTGTATTCCTCAAACGACTCATAATAATTAGAACACGTTAAAACATATACACGCCTGTTGCTGTTGATAAGAAATACACAGTTTCATATAGCATTGTTCATACAAAGTCGAGTCACAACGTCGGAAATAACAGTAGCAGTGTGGTAACGTTGGCATTATTCATTTTAAACGCGATAAAATGTTGCCACATCTAGAGCTAACGTACGTTAAATGCTTATGATGTCAGAAATCACACATGTAAGATGTTTTTTGTGTTAAATACTTTATGAATAAAAGACATGTGACAATGCAATGTCTCTACTCATGCATGTGTGTTTACTTCTTACTTTTGGCTTGAATGCTGTTTTTGTTTTCTATTTCATTTGTAAAAGGATATCAGGGTGTCACATTATACAAGTGGTGAGAGTGTCCGTACTTAATGTGTCACATTGTTTTCACCTTATTCTTTATTCTTATAGGTGAATGCTGTTAACATGATGTCACCTTCTATATAGTTGTTCCATTTTTTTTTTTTTTTTTTTTTTTTTAACAAAGTTTTTTCATTTTTTAAATAGCATTAGAAACGCACAAAATGCATTTGGCTCAATAGTTATGTGAGTGACTCATAATGAGGTTGTGGATTCAAGTTTCATGAGAAACATATGCAAGATATTATTTATAAGATAGGTGTTATATGCTGCAAAATTTATAGTTCAAAATTAAAGCATTATAAGCAACATTTTAAAATTTACATATAATAATAATAATAATAATAATAATAATAATAATAATAATAATAATAATAATAATAATAATAATAATAATAATAATAATAATAATAATAATAATAATTTCTCCCATACTCTTTCTCTTCTTTTGGAGAACTTGAGAAGGATACGGTGACCTTTATTGAAGCGAATCCGAAAGTTCTCGATGACTCAAGACATCGGGACACGTGCTACTATTCATATATTTAATAGGATTAGCTTTGTTATAGTTAGAGAGGTGGGAGCTCAAATAGTATCTCGACTCCCCATTAATTTCCTGTAAATCCTATAAGTTTCTAATAAAGTGATGATGATGATGATGATAATAATAATAATAATAATAATAATAATAATAATAATAATAATAATAATAATAATAATAATAATAATAATAATAAAGTGTAAATTACATGGATGGTCCCTGTGGTTTGTCCAAAATAACAACTTTCGTCCCTTGAAGTTTAAAGTCGCATTGGTAGTCCCTAAGTTGGTAAACAAATAACACCACTGGTCCTTTAGTTTAACTGGTGTTAAGTAGTTCCGTTATAATTTACACGTTAGCCCCTTTGGTTAAATATCATTGCATCGTTTATCCTTAATAATAACGGCTGTTTATAATTTAAAGTTTCCATATCTTTTTATCCGTTTTAATACGTCTTCGTCCGTTTTTATATGTTTTCTTACATTTTTATCCGTTTTCGTCCGTTTTTATACGTTTTTGACTGTTTTTTATACGTTTTCGTCCGTTTTTCTTACCTTTTTATAGGTTTTATCCGGTTTCGTCCGTTTTTCTTATGTTTTTATCCGTTTTTGTCCGTCTTTACATGTATTCATCCATTTTATACGTTTTTATATGTTTTCGTCCGTTTTTCTTAAGATATCATCCGTTTTCATACGTTTCAGTCTGTTTTATACGTTTTCTTACGTTTTTATCCGTTTTGACCGTTTTTATAGGTTTTCGTCCGTTTTTCTTACGTTTTCATCCGTTTTTATACGTTTTCACCCGTTTTCTTACATTTTCATACGTTTTATCCATTTTTCTTACGTTTTCATCCGTTTTTATACGTTTTCACCCATTTTCTTACATTTTCATACGTTTTATCCGTTTTCGGCCGTTTTTATACGTTTTTATCCGTTTTGGTCTGTTTTTATATATTTTCGTCCGTTTTTATACGTTTTCATCTATAATTTTTTACGTTTTTATCCGTTTTTATACGTCTTTATTCGTTTTTATACGTTTTCGTCCGTTTTATAGGTCTTCTTACGTTTTTATCCAATTTTAGACATTTTCATCCCGGATAAAAACGTATGAAAACATACCAAAACATGTGAAAATGTANTTTTCATCTATAATTTTTTACGTTTTTATCCGTTTTTATACGTCTTTATTCGTTTTTATACGTTTTCGTCCGTTTTATAGGTCTTCTTACGTTTTTATCCAATTTTAGACATTTTCATCCCGGATAAAAACGTATGAAAACATACCAAAACATGTGAAAATGTAAGAAAACGAACGAAAATGTAAGAAAACGGGCAAAATGTATAAAAATGTATGGGAACGCATGAATATGGATAAAAGTAAGAAAAGCGGACGAAAACGTATAAAAAAGGTCAAAGACGTATAAAAACGGACGAAAATGGATAAAAACGTATGACAACTTAAGAAAAACGGAAGAAAACGTAAAAAAAAAATTAAAAAAAAAATAAAAAATAAAAAATAAAAAGGGACAAAACGTATAAAAATGGTCAAAAACGTATGAAAATGGATGAAAACGGATAAAAACGTAAGAAAATGGATAAGAACGTATGACAACTTAAGAAAAACGGAAGAAAAAGTACGAAAATGTATAAAAATTGATAAAAACGTATGACAACTTAAGAAAAACGGCCGAACACGTTTAAAAATGGAAGAAAATGTACGAAAACATATAAAAACAGACAAAAACAGATAAAAACGTAAGAAAAACCGGACGAAAACGGATAAAACGTATAAAAATGTAAAAAAAGGGGGGCAAAAACATATAAAAACGGATGAAAACATAAGAAAAACAAAATGAAAACGTATAAAACGGTCAAAAACTTATAAAAACGGACGAAAACGGATAAAAACATATGAAAACGGACAAAAACGTGTAAAAATGGATAAAAATGTATGAAAACTTTAAATTATAAATAGCGTTATTATTAAGGGTAAACGATGCAACGATATTTAACCAAAGGGGCTAACGTGTAAATTATAACGGAACTACTTAACACCAGTTAAACTGAAGGACCAGTGGTGTTATTTGTTTACCAACTTAGGGACTACCAGTGCAACTTTAAACTTCGAGGGACGAAAGTTGTTATTTTGGACAAACCACAGGGACCATCCATGTAATTTACTAAAAAAAAAACTAATTTTAGGTCTCGGCTTAGAAGACATTTTATAGATAGCTAGGTAGCCAACTTTTCTTATATTTTCAATAGGTAACACGTATTTGGTAAAGTTTGTACGTATAACAGCTTACAAGAACTTTTAGAGAGCTTTGCATGTGTCATGTGGCATTTCGGTTTCAACCTTTTGTATGATATAAGGTTCGGTTCGACTCCGTCTCGTGTTACACTTTATAGGTTTTGATAAAGTTCGTTAAGCTAGTTTCACAAAAGCAACACAACATAAATACATGCATAACACATCAAAGACATAACACTTGTGCATTAGTATAACTGATTGCTTCGAATCGGCAACATGATCGATTTTATATAAGTTGTAGTCGTACGTCTTGTATATTTTGTATTTTACGAGTACAAAGTTATATTGTTTATATTGTGTTAAAATTAGGGTGTCACGTAATAACAATATAACGAGATTATTAAAAAGCATACGATGGACCATACTTCTTTAATACGAAGGCTCTAAAAGCAATGTTCCTGTGACCATGCCTGTTCATGTCACATCTTTACTCACATTCAAATTTCACATTGCACTTCAAGCTACCGAAGCCATAAAAGCAACGTACCAGTGGCTTGTATGGTCATAATGGCGCCCAACAACGAAGCGTTTTACTCATCTCCGGATAAAAAATGACGCGCGGAAGGGTTTGTTTAAGCTTGTTTTGGACTTGGCTATTGTTTGACTTGTAAGCTTATTATGACTTAAATATAAAAAATAAGCTCATAATCTAGAAAAAGAATCTAGTAACAACAAGCTTGTGAAATACAAGTTGAGTAATGTAACTTATAAGCTAAAAAATTTTAGCTTAAACAAACACTCCAAAAATTATATTCATATAGTATACGTTAAGAAATTGTAACCGATCACAAAAATGTATTCAGATACTTTAAATTATATATGTGCAACTATAATTTATTAGACAATAGATAGAATCAAGCCTGATTGTGAGTTTGTATCCATTAAGCATAAACAGAACTTGGATGAATTTGTTGGAATGGCCGAGTTTATATCAGTTAATTTATGAGCACTAAAATTTATTTCCTTTAAGCAAATATAAGTAAAATCTCGAAGTTTTGAGAGGGCTATGGCCCTCCCCGGTCTCTATTAAGGACCGTTCATGCCATTAAAGTCTTAAGGATATGATGTTGTATAATATATATATAATTTGGGTTAATAATACAATACATCTACGGGCTTAAGCCATATTTATTGTCTAATACGATCCGCACTAGGTAAGTTTTAAATGACAAAGTAGAAAGATGCTTTCAAAATAATTCAATTTTATATATTATACGTATCTTGTTAACAACTTTTTGTTATAACAACACATGCCACATGTGTTTACCATTTTACACGCAAATAACATAAACACCTACAAACTTTACTTAACCAAATTGTTAGTAAAACTTAAGCATCAACTTTTTTTTCTACAAATAATATGACATCTCTTGATACAACCTAAAAGCTTATATATTAACATGTAAACATCAAGGAAAGGAAACAAAGCAATCACACGTGTATGTCCAAATATAAGATAGATTAAATTTGGTATTGTATTCTTTCTTGTAAAGCCATCTCGAATATTTTCCAAATCAAAAGTTTATATTCTTTCCTTTTTCTCAAAATAAAAAGCAATTAAATTCTGAAAGTTTAAATAATTAGCAAAAAATTCCAAATATAGTGGCGCCACTTGCAAGATTTATTATTATAAAGTTTTGAAAACTTTAGTTTCAACCCATTCAATTCCGGCACCCTCGACCCCTACCAAAACTTTTAGGCTACCCACACAGTAAGGGGAGAGATTGACCCTCATTTTATCCGCCACATCAGCTTTCTCTCTTCAGCGACTTACAGGCGATTGAATGCCCCAGTAAGAGCGACCTACACTATAAAAAACATACCCTACAAAAATACCTTTTATATTTATTTAAACACACACACAAAGAAAAAAAAGGGCGATTGTCGGTCGTGGTCTCGACCGTTTTCGCTGCCTCCTATCCTCCAAATCGATCTCGACCGAAAGCACGCAGCAAGGACGACCGACTCTTTGAAGGTCGACCGACTCGGTCCCTTTCTCTTCTGTGGGTAGCCTTATAAAATTTCTTTATCGACATAATTGAAAAAAATACATTAGTTCAAACTTTGAAATGATTTACTATACATATATTTGTTAAACGCTAACTAACGATCTTATACAATACACATATAAAACACACTTGTCTCAGATGAACCCACAAGCCTCGCTGAAGTTATTTGTGAAATAGGTGGTATAAGATGTGGAAAAATTGCCTTTAAAAAAACACTTGTCTCAGCTGAGATTTGAACCAACGACCACTGAATACTACATTAGTATTAGACTATAAGTCATCCGATGAACTCGTACACTATTATGTAGACTATAAGTCATCCGATGGACTCGTATACTATTATGTGGTGGTTCAAAAGGTAGCATCCATCATTTTTACACATAAAATGCTTGTTAGTCGGTCAACCATCAACGTTTTTCTTATCTTTACGTCCCCGTAACTCTTCCTCATTCTGTTACACATACTGACCAAGTTTAGAAGCAATGTACTTTACATCAAACAAAATTTCTTTTTAACAACTTATTACTNCAAAAGCTCCAAAAAAAGGTTTTTTTTTTGGATAAGTTGTAGTAACAAAACTATCTCTTTCTTCATATGTTAAGCAATCTTTTTTCTACTTGAGTACTTTCCAAAGCAAAGCAAAGCACAAACAAACACACCCCACCACCCCTCTACCCCACTCACATTAAAACACCATAAATGTTGCTCAAAACCCAAAATCCAAACACAAAATCTTGACTAACTTCACATTTAAAATACACTAATCTTTTCTTTTCCCCCTTTTATGCCATAAAGAAAAAATCTTTTTCATGTGAAGAAGCAACACTGACAAACAGACAGATAGATACACATTACACTATATCTATATATATATATGTAACAACATTCTTGAAATCTTGAGCTTCACATATAGTGAGCAAGATCAAGTTTTGACAAGATGGGTCAGTTTAATTTCCAAAAGGGTGTTTGTATATTGGTTCTTTTTATAAGTTTAAGGTGTAATATGTTGGATGCAAGTGGTGCTGATGATGATGAGGTTGTTATACAAGGAAGGGTGTTTATTGATGGCAGAAGTGCAATTGCTAAGATTGATAGTGATTTTGTTTGTGCTACTATGGACTGGTGGCCACCTGAGAAGTGTGATTATGGTACTTGTAGTTGGGGTCATGCTTCTCTCCTCAATGTGGTATGTTTTTGCTTCTTGAAATTTGAATTTGTGTGTGTTATTAATGATGTTGTAGCTGAATCTAAAAGAGTTGTGTATAAGATTTTTTACATTGTGGCTATTGTTGGGCATCAATTATCATTAGTACTTTTTGTTAAGTAATTATCAATGTGGTATGTTTTTGCTTAATTTTATTCTATTTTAATTTGCGTGTGTTTTTTTTTAAGGTGTGCAGTGTGTGTTATTATTGATGTTTTAGCTGAATCTACAAGTTTATTTTTTATTTTTAAATTTTATTATATTTTTTAAGATTTTAATTTGAAAATGTGGCATGCTTTTATGATTTGAATTTGAGTGTGTTTTTTAAGGTGAGTTGTGTGTGTGATTTGATATGTTATAGCTGAATCTACAAGGGTTGTTTAAGAATTTTGAATTGTGAATGTGGTAATTTTTATTTTATATTATTTTATTTTTATTTTTATTATTTTTGTGTGTGCATTTATGTGTGTTTTTTTATGATGTTATAGTTGAATCTACAATGGTTGTTTATACTGTAGAATTTAAGGTTGGGCAGTTGAAACTAATTACTCCTATCATTAGTACTTTTTGTTAGGTACTCTAATTTCCTTATTTTTTTTGAAATTGTGTGTTTTTTTAAGGTGTTTAGTGTGTTTTACTGGTGATGTTACTGCTGAATCTACAAGGGTTGTCTATAAAATTTAAATTGTGGCTATTGTTTCTGAGTTTTATGGTATTTTTATGAATTTGTGTGTGCTTTTGGAGGTGTGTAGCTAGTGTGTGTGATTGATGATGTACACCTAAATCTACAAGGGTTGTTTCTAAAAATTTAAATTGTTGGACATCAATCATCATTTACTTATTTTAGTCAAAAAAGGCCAGTTATGATTTGTTATGTTTGCATTTACAGCCTGCAAGTTGTAACATAATAATGCCTAGATATTTGTTATATCTAGGAGAATAATGTGGTTCAAAAAAAAGGAGAAAATGGTTGATTTGCAAGGAAGTCACAGTTTATATGATTAAAAAGTTGTTTAAATTTTCATATTTGTGTTTTATATTCATATTGGCCGATTAATTTGACAAATTGGTTGTTCGTCTACGATGAATACTACATATTTGGAGTCTTGTGTGTGTTCGTTAGTGTTGATTGATATATTGAAGCAATCTTTCCTTGTATGCAGGATCTTAACAACAAAATTTTTCAGAACGCCATCAAAGGTAAGTACAAAAAATAAACGGCTTCATTGTCCGCTTTCTTATTATACTTTGACATCCGATGTCAAACGAAGTGCTTTCCTTTCCAAAATTAGTATACATATATTCGATTCTTGTATATGGATCAGTAACTTCATAAACAAATAAAATAACCATCATAATAAAATAGAGAATCTATGTTGAAAGTGTGAGCCAATCTAAGAATAGTTAGTAACCTGTCAACTACAGGTTTGACTTTTAAAGTCAAAAGATTCCTGTTTAGGTAGCTTGTTAACCTGATCTCTTTGAACAATTAATGCAGCTTTCTCACCACTAAAGATTAGATTAGGAGGGACTTTACAGGACAAGGTTGTTTACCAAACAGAAAATAACCCGAAACCCTGCGTGGGATTCACCAAAAACACCTCAGTGTTATTTGGTTTTAACGACGGCTGCCTACCTCTAAGCAGATGGGATCAATTAAGCAACTTCTTTAGAGATACAGGGTAAATAAGAATAATCCTTGTTTTTCTTTCCCATAGATTTTACATTTTTATCGAACAGAGAATTCGTTGGCTTATACTTATGATTTACATTCAGGGCTGAAATTATTTTCGGATTGAATGCACTTGCTGGTAAGACAGTAGTATCTGGCTCAGCAGTTGGACCTTGGGACTCTGCAAATGCTGAATCTTTGATACGTTATACTGTTAAAAAGAACTACACCATGTATGCTTGGGAGCTAGGTAAGTTCATTCACATAACACTACCACTTGTTACAAATCCAGACTTAGAAGTAGAGATGGCAATCTTGACACATTACTTAAGAATTGTGGATTTAGGTTATTATTTATCTCTAACGGGTCAAACATGTAAAATGAAAGAATAAGCAAAAAGGAATAGGTCAAACGAGTCCAAATTCGCAAAAGTGTTTTTTCTATGCATAAACGTCCTAAATCATTATATTGCAAATTGTATTGTTATTAAAATATATAAGTTATGCCTTTATATCTAACACACCAACTATTTATAAACAACTAAAAGCTTTGAACAAAAAGTGTATCGGGTCCCCCAGACTGACACGACCTGTACAATCTAATCGGTTTGCACCTGTTACCAACCTGTTCCTACCTGCCCGACCACCCAAATTGGCACCTTAATCATTCAAATATCTTGTAGGAAATGAGCTGAGTGGAAGTGGAGTTGGAACAAAAGTAGCAGCATCTCAGTATGCTTTCGACACTATGACCTTAAAAAACATAGTTCAAGAAATTTATGAGGGTGTCGAGCCTAAGCCTCGGATAATTGCACCCGGGGGTTTCTTTGATGCCAACTGGTTCAAGGAATTTATAGACAAAACTCCTGAAACACTAGACATAATTACTCACCATATCTACAATCTTGGCCCAGGTATTCTTTTACTAAATGAACCAAAATGACCTAAATTCCAAGCTACCAATTCGGAAAGTTATAATATTTTTTCGTTTCTTATAGGGGTTGATCAACATCTTGTTGAAAAGATACTCGATCCTTCTTATCTTGATGGTGAGGCAGATACGTTTAAGCAACTTCAAAATATCCTCAAGACTTCCATAACTTCAGCTTCTGCTTGGGTTGGTGAAGCTGGTGGTGCTTATAACAGTGGACATAATCTTGTCACCAATGCATTTGTGTTTAGTTTCTGGTAAGCAAGTGTGAAAAGACCAAAATACAATTTATGTAAAGGATAGCCATCATGGGACATTGGTGTTGTGCAGGTACTTGGATCAGCTAGGAATGTCATCTGTGTATAACACAAAAACATACTGCCGACAAACTTTAATTGGAGGAAACTATGGTTTGCTCAACACTACAACTTTTGAGCCAAATCCAGATTACTACAGGTTCATAACTGAACTTTATATTGTGCTTTGACTTTTTAGGTCAAAAATTGATATTGTCCTTTGGTAACGTTTATAACTTGGATGTGAATTTTGTTGTTTCTACCAGTGCTCTTCTTTGGCATCGGTTGATGGGTAGAAAGGTTCTCTCTACAAACTTTACGGGGACAAAGAAGATACGAGCCTATGCACATTGTGCTAAAGAATCTGTAAGTGCACAATAGACTTTTCTCATAAAGGTGTATTTTAATTCAGCTTGCTCCAGTGGGTTGAAAAAAGGTCAATTTGGGTTTAAAGTTTTCTCCAATGGGTCAAACACAGTAAGGTTTTAGATTAAGGCTAAAAAAGAGACAATTAAGCTGGGTCAAACGGCTTGAAGTCACTCAAAATGTTTTCAACTGCTTAAAACCTTATACATCGTTTTATTTCTGGATTGATAATTTCAAAATATAGCTTTCTATTATCCTATTGAATACATTGGTTATTTAAAGAATGACAGAAAGAGGAGTAAAACGTGTCGACAGGTTGGCCTAAGTTAACCCGACCCTTTTGGACATGTATTCAGAACTATCTATTCTGACATCGCGTAAATAAGACTTCTGTTTCTTAAGCCCTTGAAAGTTTTAACATTTCCTTTTTAGAGTTTTGTTTATGAAAACCACAAAGACTAATAATAAAGGCATTTCCTACTCTCATGATGTTTCTAATGTCTATTGCAGAAAGGAATAACGCTACTACTTATCAATCTAGACAACACAACTAGAGTTGAAGTAAACTTGTCTCTAAATAACACGTGGATCGTGCATAAACTCAAATCTGGTCATCATCATCATCACTGGCGTAAAGGATACAGACCACGCGGAAGCATGATTGGTGGAATAAACTCACGAGAAGAATACCATCTAACAGCCAAAAACAGGAATTTACACAGTCAAGTAATGATGCTTAATGGTAATGAGTTGACAGTAGATGCGAATGACGCGATTCCACCATTGGAGCCTGTGCATGTTAATTCTTCAGAGCCTATAAGTGTGGCTCCTTATTCTATTGTGTTTGCTCATCTCCCGCATCTTACGCTGTATGCTTGCAGCAATTAGATTGTTTTATCATTCATACATACATAGAATGGAACTGAGAATCAGTTCATTTTGGTTATTGATTCATAGATATATTCATTAACAATTGTAATTTTTTTTTTTTTTTTTTTTTTTTTTTTTTTTTTTTTTTTTTTTTTTTTTTTTTTTTTTTTTTTTTTTTTTTTAATATTCTTAAAGTCTCTTTAAGATGAAATGCATTATGGTTGTTGGTTTAACTTGTTTATATAGATCCTCAGACTATGCTCTAAACTAATAAAGTATCGATTTTTGACCCAACGCGTTTGCCCCTTATTCTCTTAAGTTTCCTCACGAGTCATGCCAGGTTCTATAAATAACGGGTTTTTCTATCTTAATTTCTTCAAACCAAAATATACAAGAATGATACATATTCAATATTCTAGTGTTATACTTGTTTTCATATCCATGACTTCACAAAATTACAATAGTGTTGGTTAGTGAAAGTTAGTCACCTTCTAGCCAAAATTGTTGAAGGGATCCAAGTTAGTAGTAGCCAATATAGTCTCATCTTTTTAATCTATCTTCTTGAAACTTTGGGGTTTACTGCTCGCGAATGCTAACCATACGACTGTACCAGTGAGGTAAAAGAAAATCGATGGTGCAAAGAGTGACATCTACATGAAATATTAGTAAATATACTTTAGTTACTTTTAATGAAGAATTGAAATTTAGGCAATGTTTAATGAAAACTTACACCCCATGAATGAGTTGAATCCAGAAGATATCCGGTGAGAGCAACACCTATAATTCCAGGAACTGCCCCTACGGTATTCGTAATGCCCTGAATGTACGAATCAAAGTCTCAGGATCAAATATGTAACTGATATTTCGTATAGTCAAGAGTCACAGTACAATGAACATACCAAAAGTATGCTTGCATATTCAGGTGAAATATCTTGGTGCGTACAATAAAGTCCTGCAACCAAACAAACAATGATGATACTAAGTCTTTTCATGAAAGAAAACATAAGTGCTTGAAAATACCAAAATTGATGTCTAGTTCAGCACCTGATAAGGCAAAGCTTGATAGTGCTATACCACCAGTAAGGATAGTGACAACTTCCCATGGTGGCAAACCCAAGTCGACAGACGATAAAATCATACATGCTGCAGGAGACAAAAATGCAATTGTTTGGCAGATCTTGCGTACCTACATGAACAATAATCAAGCATAGATGTTGAGATTCTAAAGTTGCGGGTCATATAGCGGTAGCTAAATGGGCAGGTTGAGTAACAGGTAAAACATTTTTGCTGGTCGAAACGGGTCAGGCCGGGTTGACACAAAATACTATTATCCAATTGGTTTAGTATAATCAAACTTACTGATATTATATGACTTTTTGGTTTTGTGCCAGTGACTTTTGGCCAGGTCAATCTATTCGCCCCCTTTTGTTTTTTAGTCCAACTACTTTGGTCTTACCCATGTGACCCGTTAAACACAAAACATATCCCAAATCGACGCGTCATAAGTAAATAGGCAGAAATTACCACATCCATGGATGCATTTATGCTCAACATACCACAGTTGTTTCGACTCCACTAGAGATTAACTTGTCTGCAAATTGTGATGCGAAGCTGGTAACTACTACTGAAGCTAGTGGAGGAAGAACAGACACCTGGATAAATAAACATAAATATGAGAATGAGACCAAAAATCACAAAAAAACAATATGCAAAAGCAACGGCAAAAATCATTGAGGACGACTTTCATTTGTGTAAAAATGATTGGCTCTAAACAAAAAGAGGCGCTGATTTGTACATACCCATGCAGCTTCTGTTAAATTTAAGTTCAGCTCCTCACTACATAAGATAAAAGTTGAAGCTTTAGATTACTTTTTTCAAGAACCAAATTTCCAAAATGTATACAGCGAAGTGTGTAACTCTATACAAGTATTACCTGAAATAAGTAGGAAGCCACGACAAACAGCAGTAATGACCCCAACTTCCACAAAAATGAGCATATATCATCGCCCATACGGCTTTACTTTGGAAAAAAGACCTCCATGGTACCTATAAATGAAATTACATCAAAAGAAGGTTTCATATTTACCGAATTGAAAAGTTGGAATGAGAATAATTAGAAATTAATTCTGCTTTGTACGTTTAGGGAACCACCAAACTCCTCCATAGACGTTTCCCAAGACTTCGCCTTATGATTTGACTGAGATCCTGTAAGTTATTATCATATAAGTACCCAAAATACCCTTCAACATATCTACTTACAACTTTAAAGCGTTCGAGAAATGAAGCACTAGAATTTGTATATGATTTCCCACAAAGGAACTTTCACAGGTATCAACTATAAACATAAAATAAGGATTATTTATAAGGACATGGAAAACTGAAAAATGAATGCGCGTACTTGATAATGATGCAGAGTTGGTTGACGGTTGGTCTTCTGCAACAAATTGAAACCCCAAAAACCTTCAATTGTAAAGTTATAACTTAGTCAATATGCAAGCAAGTAGTTATTGTTGAAAATAATTTGGTCACATCACTTTACCACATAATTCCGAACGATCCAAACATGTAGAATACGGATTCCCATCCAAAAGATTCTATCAGGGGAGGAGCCAAAAGAAGCCTGCAGGTTTGTAAACAGAATTTAAGGATATGAATAACTCGATAATTATAAATATGTTTGATATAACACAGCAGCGTAACATACCCCAAAACACTTCCAACACTTAGACCACCAAATACAAATGATACAGCCCGTGAGCGTTCTTCTAACGGAATTAACCTGCACAGAAGATTAAAGGCACCAAAAATTTAGCAAAATAGTCCATCCATATGACTGGTGAATTACAAAAGGCATGGCTCTAAACTCTTTCGATTACTTACCTGGCTATCAGATCCGTGGCAGCTGAAGGTGATACTCCTTCCCCAATTCCAACCTGCATTGTGGGATACAGATAATTTTCAGATGGAGTAAAGCAGAAGAACTGAAACATATGTTAGAAAGATTTCTTCTAGAGTTCTAGATACATTATGCACACAAGTGAAAGGCAAAATTCTAGGAAATTAGTTCCGATTTTTCCTGTAAATAAAGATGTATAATTACTGCCATCGAATTAGTAGTAAGGCACCTTGTTAACAAAGGGTATTTTGGGATATTAGGACCTAAATATCAATGAAGATAGTACATGACCATGTAAAATTTCTCTTGAAATTCAAGATAATTACACTAGCATGAAAAAAATTCAGGGAACCAAAGAAGGAGAAACATACAAGAATTCTTGAAAGAACAAGTCCAGGCATAAAACCAGCAACTAGAGGAACAAGTGCTGTGGCAAGTGACCAGGCCAGAACACCAAACTGAAGAATTACCCTGCACAAAGTCACACACAAAATGCTTATACACAATTGATAAGAATAAAGAGCTAAAACTAGGCATCTTATGACATCAAATACTAACCTCCCACCAAATATTTTCGAAAGCCAACCACCCGGCAGCTGACTCATCGCGTACCCCCAAAAGAATGATGATTGCACCAATCCTGCAACTGACGAACTCCATCCGAACTGATGTGACATTGGTATAATAGCAATACTCAAGTTCACCTGCATAAGAAATTCATCGTCTTTAACCAACTTACCATAATTCACTAGCACAACAACCAATATTACAATATGGTCACCCAAACAAGATCACAAAATCATAACATTAAGCCAAAGAAACACCTAATAAGAAATTAAAGTTAACAAAAGCTAAAAATCATGAAAACGCATATGAAATGATCAATTAGAAACTTAAAATTTAAATCACCCCTTAAAGGATCATTTTTGTACTAAAAGGTAAAACATTTCTATGAAGGTTTTCCCGGTTTAGGTTATCCGGAGAGGGCGAGACTTTGACTCAGATGTATGTAGCCTAACCAGGTATCCTCGTGACCATTTCCGACCCTTTCCCCGGCCAACTCCAAGATGTTTACATAGCGTGGTTCGAACATGAGACCTCTTGTGAAGACATCAGTAACGTTGTGTTCTCGAGTTTAATTTTGAGAGGAAAAGAAAAGAAATGGAAAGAAACATATAAATCTTGTGTTCTCGAGTTTTTTTAAAGAGAAGAAAGGAAAAGAAGTGGGTGGAAGATTTGTGGGTTTTTTAGTCTAAAATCTTCTTCCCATTTTTGGGAGGAAGAGGAGAGAAGAGAAGAGAATTCTCTTCCTTTCTTTTCTTCCCATTCTCTTCTCTTCTCTTCTTCTATATACTTAACTCGAGAACACAGCGTAAGACTTTTCACTAGGCCACCTTGGTGGTGGTTGAAAAAAGTTAACATTTTATGCAAAATTCAAAATTTTATAAAATTACCATTTATGAAAGCTAGCTTATAGGTAAAAGAATGACAGAAAATAATACAATCAACCACCACCCGAATTGCCTAGTGATAAGTCATTTTCCACCACATAGGAGGTCAAGTGTTCAAACCTTACTAGGTACACTTTTGGGGGTGGTCAGGGAAGGGTTAGAAACTGTCACCGGGATAGCTCGGTTAGGCCGCGTACATCTAAGTAAAAAAAATTGCTCTACCCGGGTAACCTAAACAAAGGAAACCTCATCGGTTTACCCGTTTACCCATTATACAATCCTAAGAAACAAAAAAAATTACTACTCCATATAATACAACAGATTAATTGTATATATTAAGTGCAAAAAGCCGTTGGTACACACTTTTTTTCTGAAATTATATTTAACCTTTTACCTTCAAATTTTAACCTAAAAGATAAAAGTTGTAAAGACATACTCACTTAATGGACTTTAAATAATTGTTTCACAAGTTGTTACGGAAAATTTTGCTCACTACTTTTGTATAATTTTCGTTAGTTTAAGTTTATATATCGTTCATACGCTTAACTACCTTTATACTTGTAACAAATGGGGAAAGTTTGTCATTTTACCTATCATTTGATTAAATATGCAGAATTTGTCAAACGCTACCAAAACTGCGTATCTCCTTATTTGCTTATTTTCATTTAGAAGCAAATCCAACCAAACACTCTATTCAGAAGTACTTATAGTCCGTATATAAGCACTTATTTCTAAACTATACAACCCTATGCTAAACAACATTAAAAAAACACAAAAAACAACAAAAATTACCTTATCCATGTTACAAATAACAAAAGCAAGAGAAGTAGTCCCAATCATCTTATATCTTTGAGGAACATTTTTCCATGGTGGCCAATCCATATTATCAAACCCCAACACTTTCCCATTTCCAACATCCCCAAAATCATCATCATCATCATCAACAACTATTTTCAACCCACTAACAATCCTCTCACCATTTTCAGCAAGATTTTCTTTTTCCTTAATATTACAACAAATCTTGGAAAACCCTTTTCTAGAATTCAATAAAGATGGTTTTAAGAAGTGGTTTTTGGGTGTATGATGATGATGATGATGAAGTTTGAGTTTATGGTGTTGTAGACATGATAAAGTTGTGTCTGTTTGGAGTGTAAATAATTTGGACATTTTTTTATTAATGAAGTGTTGATGGAAGTGTTTAATGTGAGAGTGTTTATGTTGTTCAAGTATTTGATTCTGTCAAAGACAATGAAGAGAGGATGAAGTGATGCCACGTTGGAGTTGGTTTGGTTGGCCCCAGTTTCATTGGAGTGTTTGTGTTGTACAACATATGTCTAATGTTTTGTTTCGATTAAATTTCAAAAGTAGTCCTTATGGTTTAATAAAATTCAATGTTTTGTCATTTTTTTTAGAGAACTTACGAGTAGGGCTGAGCAAAACCGACCGAATACCGACTGTCCCGAAACTGAACCGAACATACTCGGTTCGGGTTTTCAAGGATTTCAGTTTCGGGTCTGTTCGGGCCGAAAACCGAGAAAACACAACCAAAACTGAGAAAACAGACCGAATCTGAGTCGTCCCGAACCGAACCGAGTAAAACCGAGTAATTTCGGTTCGGGATTCGGTTTTGGTTATCCAGGATTTTGGTTTCGGGATGGATCAATTTTGGGTCGGGACGGGTCATTTCGGCCCGATGCTCACCCTTACTTACGAGTGCAGTTTTCATCTATGACCAAATTGAAATGGCTAACTTTGTCTTCTTTTTATTTAATAAAATTGACAGGATAGGCATTTAGTCATTTTGGATAGACTAGGGACAAAAATGGACTCGTAAGCTTTCTACAATGACAGTATATGCACTTTCGAAAAGGTAAGGATGAAACATGCAATTTGACCAAACTACAAGGACGACTTTTGCAATTACTCTTTTGTTTTCAAAGTGGAATATTGGGCTCAATATTTGTTGTTGAAGAAATGGAAGTTTTACTTTTTTTTTTTTTAGGAAATTGCTGAAACGTGAAAAAAAAAAAAAAAAAAAAAAAAAAAAAAAAAAAAAAAAAAAAAAAAAAAAAAAAAATTAATGAGAAGGGAAGGAGAAATAATAATTACACATTTTAGATGCAATTACAAAAATATATGCATTTTTATTTAAAATTCTTACTCTTATTTAAAATGTGTTGGTAGAAATTCTACTTATCATTCTAATTTTAGTTTTTCTTTTCACTGGATTTTGGAGTTTTGCTTAGAAAATAGTTTTTAGAGTTTTGCTATGGGAGGTGATATTTAAACCATTTATTTTGGTGCATACAATGTTATCTTTTTTGCTATTTCTAGTTCTAAAGATTACATTTAAAAATTAAAAATATGCAATAAAGGTGTTACATTTAATTGGTTAATAATAGTTAATTACAGAGGGTGAGTGATTATTTTGAAAGTACAAACCATTTAATAATGTAAAAATCTATTAAGCATACCCCTAAAAGGTACGTTTAGTAATTGCCTAGTCTTTATGCTAAGTTTAAGAGTTTTATGTTAACCAACTTAAAATCGTGAGAAGTACTAGTTATGGAATTGATTGCCTATCATGCGGTGAAAGGGATGATTAAGTGGTTTCTCACAGCCTTTGGTATGGTGGTGTGTATGTCTAGTGGTTATGGAATTGGTGGCCTATCATGCGACGAAAATGGAATTTTGCAACGTTGCAACAGGGAAAAGGTGGTGGAGTTTGTTTTGTTTTGTTTTTTTTTTTTCCTCGGAGATGTTTGATACACGTGAACAGGAAAAGAGGAGATGGGCATAGAGAAGGAGAATTAAATTACTATTTCCTTTATCGCGTCTTCAATCTCTAAGATTACGTCTGGTTCATATATTGTAATTGATCAAATGAATTGTAATGTATATGATCCGAATCTGATTTAATTGTGATCTAAAAAAACTGTTATGTGTTTATATATGAAGCATAATATAAATTTGAATTTGATTTAAATTTGGCTTACTTTGCAATAGACCCACATTCTTTTATACGAAGCATAATCAAATTCTAGAAAACAATAATGAAATTATAAATTATAAGAATAATTTACAAAATAATAATTAAAATTCAAATTAACTACTATAAAGATTAAAGAATTGTTATATTCACAGAAATTTTACAAAATAAAATCACGCACTTATGTCATGTATATGTGGTGGGTGAGAAACGACATGATTAGTTCGATCGCTACACAATTATACTAGGTGCAAAATAATAATGGCAAGTGTACTTATATATTCACTCGGAATCATTTTACATCCCTAGTTAATTAACTCTGCAGAAAAATCAACAACATGCGGAAGCATGCTTTGTTACTTTCTTGTCATTCTGCTATAAATTTGTTCCAAGTCATCCAAAGCTTGTTCCAGTGAATAGCCTTGTCCAATACAGTTTTGGATTATGTAAAGTAGTTCGCGTGATCTCTCAGTTAGAGGAACACTTAATTTTATTCGTCGATCAACTACTTTTCTGATCATCTCATCAGACATATCCGAGATTTGGCCGGATAAATAATGTTTTCTTTTACCCAGATTGATTTGTTCTTTTTTACTCATAGATTTTCCTCTAAGCATTTCCATCAGTAAATATCCAAGATCTCTGATATCACACTGCGCACCGCTATTCCCAGAACCTGAGAATTGAGATATTATTTCAGATGCAGATTTATTATACACGATTTTTATGTAAAAAAAAGTAACGTAAACTATTGTTAACTTACCGGATACAGATTCTCGTCTCACCAACCTTGCCAAGTCAAAATAGGAAATCTTTGCATTAAAATCCTGCGAAATGGTAAATTTGAACATGCTTGATAAGATTTCAAAGGAATAGCAGTTAGCGAATGCGATAAGGAACTTTAGTTTTCGAAAAGTTGGGCTCTTAAGAGTTAAATTGTTTTGTATCTTCTGGAAAGGAAAAGTAGTGAAACAGATTTTGGCGTAAAGCATTGGGTGTGATGACACCTACACACATGCACACGCATATAGTTATATCAAAACACACACACACACACACACACACACAATCACACGATGTGGTTAAATAACTTTGGCTTGATAACATTGGTGTGGTGCGGTAACATCAATGTTATTGTCATAACATCGACATTAACACTGACCACACCAATGCTCAACAATTCTTACAGGTCAAAAAATGAACCAATAATAGCTTAATTTACCTTATCAATGCGAATGTAGTCTGTGGATAGCGACCAAACTTCGTCAATCATCTGTTTATGATGCAAGAAAACTAGGCCACTCACGACTCCTATTGCTATTTTGACCCTCATAATAAAGGGAAGTTCTTGCGCAGATCCTACAACCACAGAAGAATATTTCTATATCACAAATTGTCCTTTTTCAAATTTAAAAATTTAATGTGAAGGTAAAGATTTTCACCTTTCAGGTAATCTTTTAAAGTTCTCTTCTCTATCAACTCATGTACAAGGTAAAACTTTTCACCTTCCAAGCAGTATCCTAGGAGCCTCTGAAGGTTAGGATGCCTAAATTCACCCATTACTTGTAACTCCCGCTCCAGTTGCACATGCTTAGGTTAAAAAAATAATTATTGAGCTAATTAACAAGAATACAAATGCTGCAATGTAATTCCGGTTTGTTTAGAATGGAATCAGTGTTCATCCTTTTGTAATGCTTCAAGCAGTAGGTGCATTTCCATGTTACTTCATAAATGAACTGAAAAAAAAAAGATGGTTTGTTTACCTTAGGCCTATGTTCAAAGTACATCACAGTGATGGCCAACCCAACACCTCGCTTGGAAGGGGAATAATTCCTCTCATGGACCCAACCTTTGAAAACGCAATGCTGCCCAACTTCAAATATACATTTCTTAAATTTGCTCGTAGAACGTTCCAAATCAGTATATGAGAATATTTTTAGTTCTTGGGCTTGCATTTGCTCATTGCCAGGAAGCACTTCACTGTCCTCTGAGGGTACTGAGCTGCTGCAGTCACTATTGTTATTGCTGTTCATTAATGACTTTATGTAACCATCGCCTAAAAGTAAAAAACCAAAGAAACAAATCTATAGCATTAATCTTATGATGGATGGCTATGCAAAACTAACAGTCAAACACAAGAAAATCATATTCCATGCCAAACCTTAGTTTAAGGAGAACATTTATATATACTAAGCACCAAAAGTAAGTATTATACTATTATGTCTCACAAACTCACAATGACTTTGTACCTATGCTTTTCAACGACATTTTAGTCAACGACTTTGGGAGAGCAAAATAATTTGATGGCATCGTCCAGGTCAATCCAAAAATCCCTGCTGGTTTTGCGCAATCTTCAAACTTCTCCGGTGATGATTCTAAAAGCTGAAGTGCTACGACTACCTCAGACATTGTAGGACGTTCTTTTGGATCACTATCCAAGCAACGATATGCAATTTGGGAGAACTCCTTCAAACTTTTGGTAGATACTTCTCTTCTTAGTTCAACAGCAACAACTTCATCTAAGTTTCTATTTTTAACACAGTCGTGAGCCCATATTGCCAAACTCAAATCCTCATCGCCATCAAGATGGACAGCTTGCCTCCCAGATAGCAGTTCAAACATTACTACTCCAAAGGCAAAAACATCTGTTTTCCTGGTGAATTTTCCTGTCATAAAGATTTCTGGATCCATATATCCAAATGTGCCTTTAATGCCAGTGTGGACGTAAGTAGATGATTGATTGATTGGAAAATTTTTGGCCAGCCCAAAATCAGATATCTTGGCCTCCCAATCCTCATCCAGCAGAATGTTTGTGCTCTTCACATCACGGTGTACAACTCCATGTTTGGTGCCTGCACCGGTGTGAAGATAGTCCAGTCCCCGTGCAGCCCCTAAGCTTATCTTGAGTCTCTGTGACCAAGATAAAGGAGTATTGCTTTTGTGCAAATGATCATAAAGAGATCCACGGGACATGTACTCGTAAACTATGATCATCTCTTGGTCATCATTACAATAACCAAGAAGAGACACAAGGTGGGCATGTCGTAACTTAGAAAGTGTCTCAATTTCTGCCATAAACTCTGGAATTCCTTGATTAGAGATAGATTCGAAACGTTTGATGGCAACCGTGATGCTGCTACTATTTTCAATCTTGATATGACCTTCGTAGACCTTCCCGAAACCTCCCTTACCAACAACTAATGTATCGTTAAAGTTTTGGGTTGCTGACCGAATATCATCAAGGGAGTAGTGACGACATAGTTGCTCTGAGGGTAAAGCCATAATTATCGTGGTGTGAAGGTAAGTTTTGAACTAAAATCTTGCTTAAAAAACTACAAATTCAGAGAACTTTTTGTGATTATATCAAGTCACCTAATGGTGAGTAGAAACGTACTACTTTAGCTCTTTTGGAAGTCCCCATCTGTATACAGCTTCCTCAGCCTTTCGTAGAAGAAGTCAATGTTTACTTTTCATAACAATATGTCTTAACTTTGAAGTTTGAACAAATAACTTATACTTTTAAAAACAATAGAAAAGAGGGTTCTAAAATGCACTGTTGTTAACTAATTTGTTATAAAACCAATTTAAACAAGAGTTTTTTAATCAGTGTTCTAAGAACATTGACTAAAATGTATTTCTTAAATCTCAAACTTTCTTTATGAATTAAAATATACTAGCAGGGCCCGCGCATTGCGGCGGCAAAAACCCTGTAATTAAAATTTTCGACAAACAATGTTTTTTAATAATGCGTTTTTCCTGACAGAACTGTGAAGCAGTTAACTTTCGTACATGATAGGTGATCCCTTTTCTATTTTGCTCTGTCCTGTGATTCCAAACTTGGATTGGCGTGCGATATTTTAGTGCTTGTGTATCCATTGGAAATAAGCATTCTCGCCCGTATTGAATGCTGCCATAGTAGTCAACCGAACAATTCTGTTTTAATTCTGTTTTTCCCTTTCATTAAATCATTGTACTAATAATTCAAACATCTGAATTTCGTGTGAAAAGCTTTTGCTATAAGAACACATCTTTGTCACCTTATTTGTCATTTTGGTCCAACTTGGAGTCGGGAGTTTAGACATGCGTGACCATTCTTCATTCTCCATCATACAGCTAGCTCATTCATTACTAGTCAATGGGCATTGGTCAAATTAATAATACCACAATTATCAATAATTAGTTAAATAATTTAGAGATAATCACTTAGAAATGTATCTAAATTGACCCTTTTTTATTTAATGTAGCGAATAAATTTTTTTGCAACTTAATTCCCAAATTTTTGACTTTCATCATTTTCGTGTATTCTACTCATGTAAAATGACCATTTTAGCCAAATATTTTATAACCACTCTATTTATAACGCATGGTAAAATAGTCATTTTACAAGAGCAAAATACACTAAAGGGACGAAATTCAAAAGTACTGTTAACCAGCAAAAAAATATTCGCTATTATAAATGATTACCCAAATAAGTTATATGTCTTAATTATTTACGGTGGGTATGGTGGTGGTGATGGCAGCGATGGTGGTAATGGAAGTTGTGGGAGTTCGAAGGTTGAAGAAGGAGAGAAAGGTTAAAGAAGGGGTTGTTTGGATGTGGATAAAAATATGTAAAAAGGTGTTTAGACAAGAAAAAAACTATTGAAAAAACTAAAATACTCTTACAGCTAACGAGATTCTAAACGAACGTTAGGGTTTTGGACCGTGAGCGAGTGAAAAACGTGACGTTGGGGACTACGGATTTGTAACCCTAGATCTGAGGATTGTATCCGCAAACTGTCCTAACCATGAGGACCAACAGTGTAATTTACCCCTATAATAAAGTAGAAGGACTTATGCGCAAACTTGGAGAAAGGATTTTGTGACATATTTAAAAAGGCTGTAATAGTGAAAAGACACCGATAAATTTTGTTCCTTTGCCCCTTTGTTAACTTTTTCTAAATATTGTTTTCTTGTTGAAGTAAGGGTAATGCAAAAAAAAAAAATAAAAAAAAAAAAAAAAAAAAA